>WAAD01023715.1:3184-15973 GCA_013389945.1 Fregata magnificens | reverse complement strand
AATGGGTTCAGATCTGCATCTGGTTTTGCTTTTTTTAAAACCAATGAAGCTTTTTGATTTCCAGTGTTTGAGAATGTGACTCTCAAATGCCTGATTAAACTGACTCTTGCCAGCAAACAGTTGACTCCTGAAGTCAGTGACAGTGCTTCATTGTTAAAAGCAGAACAAGAAGGATAAGTAACAACTTGCATGAAACACAATTCCTCTGCTCTTTGTTCCCAAATTCTGAATTGACCTTCCAAGAACTCTGATCTCCAAGAAATGTTGAAGTTCAGTACAAAAATAGTTACTTTTCCATCTTACTGGCACAGAGAGCATTCCTGGTTCTTTATTGCATCTGTCTTATTTCCAGCTCAAGTTTGTAGCCTCTGGCCAGGTCTGCACATAGATTACCATCACGCAGCTCTAACATTTAATTATTCTAATCTTCCACTATCCTGGGGTCTGCAAATGGAACAAAAAGAAATGTTGTCGAAGGGACCACATAACACCCTATTACATAACTTATGTATTTCTGCCTCCTTTCTAGCACAAGACAGGGCTGGAATGACATCTCATATTAAACTCCTTCTGGAGGATCCCTTTGATCATACTCCAGATACTTCACAGATGGTTAACTTTGGTCCATTCACTTTAAGTGTCTCAGTTACTGTTGCTTTTTCCATAATTGAGCATGGCATATTGAAACTAAAAAGAGAAACAAAGATCAGGTTATGCTACTGCCAAAGCAGGTTAATAAAATATACCATTACTGTACAAGACACTTGTACAACATATTGCATCTAATAAACAGGATTATTTATTTTCTTTTGGGATATCATCTAAAAATATTTACTGTACCCAAATTAAACAGCTCTATATTCCCAAGATTTTGACAGTACCAAACTGCCACAGACTTGAGAACTAGAGTTGTTTTAAATTCTGAGCTGAATAATAGATAGATATACATATCCCATGTAGAGGGTTTTTATTTTTTCCTGTTGATTTTAACAAGGCGAAGAAAGCATGAGAAGCTGTATGACTACTGTGTGTAAAACAACTAAAAGAAATGAGTCACCTTTTTTCTTTTTGACACTCAGAGGATCTCTGTGATAATTGGTAGATCAAATCACATTTGATAAGCTTCTCTCAAGACTATAATCTCTTTCCTGCTTACAAAATAGCATATGTTCACTTTGCCCCACAGTGCGTGCAGAAGATAACACACTGTAATGTGAAATTTGGAATCAATATATCTTATGCAGTTAACAGAAATACTTAGAAAAACAAAAAACATTAAGAAATAATTTTTGGTGGGAGGGTTGGCATTCATGATATCATTCCCTTCCATTTCTGTTGGCATGAATTCCAACTCTATCGACTTAAATGGCCTATTTCTAACTTTACACATACAGAAATAAAATCAAGATACACTTCAGTATAGCTGCAACAAAGAGTTATCAGGAACCATTTTTGGCATAATGAGGCTTCTGCACCATTAGTGTAAACTGACATATTTCCAGTGAAGGTATTTTTGCTTTACTTGCACTTTTTTCTTTATACTAGATAAAGATCTGGATCAAGGGCAAACTGTAAATAGAAACCCAAACTGTAATGCTAATAGGCTATACCAATAGTAAGCAAAATGTTTAGTGCTTACAACACTATCGTTTAGAAATGCCACCACGCAGTTTTTGCTCCAGCCATTTAACTTCATTCTTCATGCTCTTTAACAATGAGAGTTTAATGGTAAATGGTAACGGTACTGGCAAATCCTCATCATATGGAAAGCTACCAAGCAAACACACATCTCTTTTGGCTAAAGGAAATATTCTATGTCCAGTCAATTTTCTGCTCTTTCAATAGTAAAGTAAAACAATTTGAAACAGTAAAGGGCGATGGATAATCAAAATTTTCTTAAAGGCAGAAAAGAAGACACTTACAGATGTTTCTAAGTTCATAAAATAAAGGGCTTAAATTATACTACAAGCTCATAATACCAAATAGTATATAAACTGAACAGGGATAAGTATGTCAACAATCTAAAACCAAAACCTTGCTGTCATAATATTATAACTTATGTACACACAGACATAAGTCATGACATATTTCACAACATTATCAGCTGAGGGGTTGATTTGCCAGTAATTATGGCAGCAAAATTTTGCTTTTTGAAAATCTGAAGACTTTCATGGCAATTTGATGACCTAAGTGAAACAAACCTTCTGTCTTCAAATGTGTCTACATTCTGTGTTACAGAAAAAGTTGGCTTCCCTCTGTCAACACTTCTGAGTTCACTGGAGGGTGAACAGCAGCATTAATACAACGCTGAGCCTGGCCTAAGAAGCCATACTCAGGAGCAAGGTATGTTAGCTTGGAGTTGGCTCCACGCTGATGCAGGTACTGCGAGACTGTATCAGAGCAGAACCACACTCTGCCTACTCTGAACAAACTCAAGCTTTCCCACAGCCTGCCACCCAGCCAAACTTCTGCCAACTGTACTTCAAGTATCAACTTGAATTGACATTTACTGGCTTCTTTGTTTTACCAGGTAGGAGAATTCCTATAGGTCCTGACTTTCAAGGCTTTCTCACCAACAACCTTTGAAATTCTACACTCTATCCTTTTAGCATCTATCCTACAAAGAGAAAGAATTACAATTAATATTAATCTGAAATCTTTCAGTATTTTTAAAAGAAACTAGACAGCCTTGTGGTGGCAATGTGATTCTGAGTTTTGGAGAAAGCAGCATAGAAGTAAACTTTCTTTTGCAAAACTTCAGTTCCAAAACATTAAAAACATTGCCTTTTGGCCATAATTTCAGCTCTGTTTAACTGCAGTATCAACCAACAGATCTTTGTATAATGAAGAACATTTTCCACAACTACCTTTAACCATAAAGAAAAATATCCTTTTCCTGACTACTCTGCTGTAGAGCTTTTGCCTAAAAATGATTTTTTTCTGCAGTTTGTGCTCTTCAGTTCTTCTCTATTGTGCTGCTTGCCAAAATTTTCACCATTGGAAGCATCCTCTATTACTGCTAATCAATTGATATAAAACAGAATGATTTGGCAAAACATAGATAGATTCTAGAAAAAAGAAGCCACATACAATCAGTAAGATATTTTTTACAGTAATTTATTTTTTCCCCCAAGTATAAAAAATTATAAGATCGGAATAGGGTGGGGGGTACACAAAACAAATAAGAAAGAAGGTAGAGATGGAAGAAAAAAAAAAAAAGTAGTGATTTTCTTGAGCTCAGTGTCCTGGATTATTAATATTCCTGAAACTAGCAAGAAAGGTTTTATTTTCCCTCCCCAACACAATCATTTTCACTTTGTCTCCGGACAGTTTTACATCAACTGTGTTTGGCAACACTTAGATAAAAAGGACTTTAATGCTTTGTACAAAGAAAACCTTTGTTTATCTTGGATTTTGAAGAAATGCATTTTTTAATCAATCAATACATATTCTGTAACCTCAAAATTATGCGAAGAACATCTATTCTTCCTCTTGTCCTAAGAGAGAAATGATCTAGCTGGATACTTATCAGAAATTATCTAATTTAATTTCTAGAACCTTTAATGTGGAGCTTACTTGACTTTCCTAAGTCATCTAGTTCTAGCTTAACTTTATCTAACATTGGAGTATTTTTTCTAATATACAAAGTAAATGTCTTATGCTTCAAATCACAACTTTTTCTTCTGTCATGGTTTTGCATGGTTGATGGCTATCATCTTGTCTCTTAGTGATCTCTCTCTTCTCTAGACTCAAACCCATTTACTTTCCCTTCCTGCTGTTGTATCATATTTCTTAGTATTCTGAGCTTGCTGTTCTTCCCCAAATTCTCTCCACTTACCTGATATCTTTCTTAAAAAGCAGTACACAGATGATGACACATTACCTGATCCTCACTGGTACAAGTAGAGTGGAAAGATTACATCATACATTTTATAGCCAATCTTCTTGCGTATACCTTTATGAAATTGTTTGTTGCGTTGGTTTTGGGTTTTTTTTTTTTTGTTTCTCAGATCATTTTGGTTTCTACTCCTCCCTTCTAAAATATTCCAAGTCTCTCCCAGGATGGTACCATCTGATATTTAATAAAAGTACACCCTTCTTTCATCCCACTTTTTAATGAAAATGCTTAGCAAGTCCAGACTTGGGACAAATCTCTCTAGAATACTGCACTAAAACTTCAGTAACTGTTCTGAAAATAGTTTTCCAACCAGGTGTAACCTGCTTCATACCAGCTTCATTGGTCATAATTCCCTCACTTTGTTAGGAGAATATCACACAACAGTCAAAAGCCTCGAAGAAGTAAAAACGTATCACACATATCATGCTCATCCACACACTTTTACATTTATCTAGTCATTTGGTGGATCTTTCAGCAATGTTAAAGGCAGTGGGACTCTGAATAATTTAGTTATCTAACTAAAAATCAAACTGGAGGGCAGGAGGAACTGGAAGGGACAAAATAGATCTTTTAGTCCTTCTGGAAGTCTATATGCTCCTGACACCATCTGAGCTGCTGATTGCACAAATGTGATCAATCTTGGATGATGAAGATTTCCACATTCCATTTTGCAACTAAAGAAAGAAGGTGGAAAAGAGTAATTGTGTAGACAAACAACTGCCATTATCCTCATGAGTTAGAGCTACCCTCTACCTTCTGCAACAATGCTTTGAATATGGAAGTAGAATCATTTTCACTGCTTTAGTGCTTGTCAAAGGTCAGTTAGTTCAGGAAATGGAGGTTAGAAAGTGATAAAAATCTCTGGCTTTATTCAGGCTAAAAGATCACATACCACAGCTCAGAGGTCACTTGGGATTGGATCCCCCAAAACCTAGCAATACTAATAATATGACAATATGTTTGTATAATAACTGTCAAAAATCCAACATGTTAATTTAGAGGTCCAGCACAATTTAAATAGAGTTCAATTGCACCAATAAAGTAATTTGCTCTCTAAAATTTAGTGGACAGCTTTTTGCTTCTACCTTAATGCTTCCCTACTCTGTTGTGATACTGTTTCCAAAAAAGACTGCTGTCCCTGCTGTTTGGGGAAATGTATCTATAATGTCTTGATCCAAGCATTTCATATTCAACAGATGGTAATTTTGGCTGTACATTCATTCTGGTTTCTCTGAGCCTGAGTGCTTAATACCTCTTTCTCTGCCAATCACTTCCTAACTAGCAAACGAATCCTGATCAGACATGTACGCTTCCTTGTGTTCTCTCTCACCTTTAGTGAACACTGACACCTTCAGACATCATTCTGAGGTATGTACTTTTGATCTGCCAGGTGAAGGAGAAATGTGTTACTCTGTTCTTTAATCCTGCATACGAATAGGGAAGAAAAGAGGTCTAGGTTTCTACAGAATTAATATTTATTTCTTCATCAGAAAATGTTCAACATACCTGTACTTCTACAGACTGAGAAGCTGACCCCTCAATCAGCTGACCTTTTAAACCCAAAGACCTATTCATATTGTACAAGTGATTTTTTTCCTTCATTTTCCAAATCTGAGGAACACAGAGGAATGAAGATACGGGCTTCCTGTAACATTTCCAATTTTTTTTTTTTTTACTTTATTTCTCATTCAACATACTACTACATGGATGGAGAAAGAAAATATATAATTATATGTTTTTAAACAATGCAAAGAGTACTGCTCTGAACTGGATTATCCAGAGATTTTTTTGAACTGCAAGCTCTATTCCTATGTGACAAAGTTAGTCATTTGTTATTTGCATTGGTGCTTGCTTTTTCGTTTAGATCCTTGAGTGAAATTATTTTTAAATAAAGTGGGAATGACACCAACAGTCATAGTGCCCTTCCTTTTTTGTGTATACAGGAAGTGGTGAGGCAAAGCATTATCTGTTCATGTCAATGACCACACCAAGGTGGTCTTTCTTTTTGTCGTTGTTGTGGGGTTTTTCTGTTTGTTTGTTTTGTTGGTTGCTTTTTTGTTTATTTTGGTTTGTGGTTTTTTTTTTTTTTTATTATTTAATTCATGCAAGTAGTAGAATCAATCTAGAAAGCTGAAAGATAGCAAAGATAACATATGTCTGGACTGTATGTAAGAAACAAACCTGTTTGGTTAACATTTCCAAAACCATATATATGATTAATGGCAACACATGCACATGTTTGTAGTTCATCGGTAAGGCAAGGACACCCCAAATATCCACAAGGAAACATCTGTTTACAGAAAGAAATGGTTCCTGAATTGACTTAATACAAGTATATGCAAGAGATACAATTTGAGAAGATACTTAATCCAGGCATGGTTTCCTGACATCATGAACCATTTTGCCACATTGTTTGTATTTTGGTGTGAAATATGAAAAATAAGTTACCATTGGCTTTGATGATTTATATATTTTAATAACTGTGATTATAGAATTATTAGCCATATTATTGATAAAATAGTTGATTAATAAATAATAATAAAACTGTGACACTTCCCTGGATCTTTGTCTTCTTCCTTACTGACTAAACCGGCTGAATTGACTTCTACTTTGTAAACATAGGAATCCAGTGAACTAACAAATTCTGATCAGACAATACTGGATTATGGAAAGGGGCTTTGAAAACATCACACACTTGCTTTACAGGCTAGGAATTCCTTTTTATTTTGTGCAATGTTTGGTGCAGTATGTCCTTCTACTAAGATTAAGTCCTACAATACTTAACACTACATTTCAATATCATGAACATTGTTGTCATCATTGATAAGCATTTTTCCATGCACAACTACTATCACTTAGCCTTTGGTATTCTGAATCCTAGTAATGAATTTGATTTCTGAGAACCATGCAAAACAAGTCTGCTCCAAATGGTTTATATAGTTTGATTAAAGATCTAAACAGGGCAAATTTAGAGTTTTTGAAGCTACTAATTTTTTTATAGGCTATATCAATGCATAATACAGACCTTAAAAATCTGAAATATGAACCATTATCATTCTAGGCACCACAGAAACCACTGTTTCAATCTATTAACCTCTAGATAAGACAATAGAAGACAAATTTCTATATTAACTGCTTAATCCCTTTTAGTTTTCCCACTGACAGTTTGAAATGTTGATTACTTCAGGAAAAAATTGCTTAGTCACAAGTTTTAATTTCAATTTTGTATTCTCCATGGGAGAAAATTCACAAGGATACTTTAAGGTTTAAGACTCTATTTTCTTACTGTTTTGCATATCATACAATTCAGACTAGATGTAAAGTATCATCATCATCATCATCATCTGTAAGGCATTTTACATCATTATTCAGGTATGAAAAGATACACAATTTTTCAAACTGTGCAGCTTGCCAACTTCAATTAGAATCCATGGCATCTGAGTTTCAGTTTTCCTGTTTAGTGAATATTTCAGAACACAGTTTGTGGATTCATTATTTTTAGACTTTTCAGCTAGAATCCTGAAGCCTTTCATTTTCATTCTTGCTTAAATGGTGGCTTTTTAACTCAGTCCCATTGTTATCTACTGTGGGTTTCATTATTAGCAAGAAATTTTGGTGTCTCCCCATTGGATAAACTGTAATAATGGATTAATGAAAATAACCAGAATAAGATTTCTGTGATCAGTTTTATCTGACAAAGTCTAGACATTTGACTTAAATAACTTCTGCAATTCTTTGCCACTGAAAAATGAGCATATTTGAGACAAGCTGGAGTAATCCAGAGATTCTGCATGTTTTACTTAATCTTTTTGGAACACTTATAACATCTCAGAATATCATCTTTGAATGTCAGAATTAACAACATAATCCTCAGATATNAAAAGAGCAGACGTCCTCACTTTTAAGTAACAGGAGGCAGGGGGAGGAGGAGAGAGAGTGTTGGAGCAGTAACCAGAATCAAATAACACTATGAATGTCACAAAGTTTTAAGGTTAATGAGATATTTTGGTGAAGTGGCCTACTTCCTACATTGTGCAAACAAGCAAATATTGGAAATAGTAAGCTAACAACAGTAAAAAATGGACTTGCTGTACTCTATACTGTTTCACAGTCATATTTTTATATACATCGCAAACAAATCTCACATAGTGAATATCTGGTCCACTGTGAAATATTCTAGTTTAAGTGCTTAAGTACAACTTTCTTGGTCTTCTGTTGGTTTATATTTGTACCTTAAAAATACTTGAAGAGGGGAAGAGGAAAGCATAAAATTGAAGTTACATTCATAGCTTCCATTTCTGGGTACTACTGAAATATTCTTCAATAACATGAGCTGATCTTTCAGATCTCTTCTAAACCAGTTTATTATTTCTTCTCATTGAACAGAAGTACTTGGTACTGTAATTCTTAACATAGAAATTTGTTATTACATAGCATAGTTAATATATAGAACCATAAATATATTTCTAATTTTATTTTCAGAGGTTAATCAAAGTCACAAGCTATATGCAGACAAAAAGGGGAAAATTACAAACAGTACCCAACCATGTAGAGGAAGCATCAGGAAAGCCAGAGTTCAACTGGAGTTGAGATTTCCACAGGACATTAAGGGCGATGAGAACAGCCTCCACTGCTACATTAGTAGTGAAAGGATACACAAGGAAAATGTGGGCCCAGTGGTAAATCACAGAATCACAGAATGGTTGGGTTGGAAGGGACCTCTGGAGATCATCTTGTCCAACCCCCCTGCTTGAGCAGGTTCACCTAGAGCAGGGTGGGTGACTTGCTGACCATAATGGTTTGGACTGGAATAGAGTTAATTTTCTTCATAATAGCTTGTATCATGCTATGGTTTTGATTTGTGACCAAAATAGTGTTGGTAGCACAAGTTATTGCTGAGCAGTGCTCACACAGCACCAAGGCCTTTTCTGCTTCTCACGCTGCCCCACCAGCAAATAGGGGCAGGAGTTGGGAGGGAAGACAACTGGAACAGCTGACCCCAGCTGACCAAAGAGATATTCCATACCATATGACATCATGCTCAGCAAGTAGTGAAATTAATTCCTTCTTTTGCTTTGTCTGTGCATGCAGCTTCTGCTTTACCTATTAAAAGGTCTTTATCTCAACCCACAAGTTTTCACACTTTTACCCTTCTGATTCTCTCTCCCACCCCACTGTGGGGGGAGTAAGTGAGTGGCTGTGTAGTGCCCAACTGCCTACCTGGGTTAAACCACAATAGTGGACAACCAGATGGGTAAAAAACCTGGTTGGATGATTGGGAAAAGAGGGTAGTGGTTAGTGAGTTGTACTCCACCTGGACTCCAGCAATGAGTGGAGCACCACAAGGGTCTCTCCTGGGACCTGTCCTGTTCAACATCTTTATCAGTAACCTGGAGGAGGTGAATGGAGTGCACTCTCATCAAGTTTGCAGATGAAATCAAACTGGGGGACAAATTCATATGCTTGAGGGCAGGATGGCCATCCAGAGGGATCTAGACAGGCTGGAGGAATTGGCCAACAGGAACATTATGAAATTCAAGATGAACAAATGCCTACTACTACAGCTGGGAAGGAAGAGTTTATGAGATGATACAGGCTGGGACCTGACTGTCTTTGGAGCAGCTTTGCTGAGAAGGACCTGCAGGTGCTTGTAGATGGCAAGCTGGGCATGAGTCAGCAGTGTGTCCTGACAGCAAAGAAAGGCAAGAGCACCCTGGGCTGTACTAACAGAAGCATGGCCAGGAGGTCCATGGGAGTGATTATTACCTCTCCTTAGCACTTGTGAGACTGGGGTCAAGTGTCTAGTTTTGGACCTCCTGCTCAATACAAGAGACACTGACAAAGTGGAGTGAGTTCAAGCTTGGGGCACTTGCCTGTGAGGAAAGGCTGAGGGAGCTGGAAAAGAGACATCTTCAGGGGGCCTAACAGCAGCCCCCAAGTATTTATGAGGAATTCATGAAAACAGCAGAGTCAGGCTGCTCACAGACGTGGAGGGATGGTAAGAGATAATGGCCAGAATTTGAAATGAGACAGAATCCACCTGGATATAAGTAGAAATTTTTTCACCCCAAGGACAGCCAAGCAGTGGGGCAGGCTGTACAGAGGGGTTGTGCAGTCTGCATCCTTGAGGGTTTTCAAGATCAGACTGCATAAAGCCCTAAGTAACTTGATCTGACCTCATAGCTGACTCTGCTTTGAGCAGGAGGTTGGATAGAGACCTCCTGAAGGTTCCTTCCAATCTGAATTATTGTATGATCTTATGATAAAGGATGAAGACCACTGATACTCATGCATGACCTTCAGCTGCTGAACAACCATCTCACTTGATCAAGGAGATAGAAAGAAATAATTGTCTGAATAGTGATCCTTTGTATCTTTTCATTAGGTAGTTTGCAGGATCATTGCATTTGGGAATATTAATGCATACACAAAAAAATGTCATTAGTGTATATATAAAGCCCCTATATAATGAAGCAGCAGCTAATTTCCCTTTCCATTACTTTTTGCTCATTTCTCTCTATCCTTAGAATCACTGAGGTAATTTGAGTTGCTTTAACAAAGGGAAGATTAGACTCATTCTAGAAACAAGTGTCAATTAAACTTGCTGAGATAATGCACTGATTTATTATACTTGGTTGCCTAGAAAATATTAGCCTAAATGATTACTTGTACTAAAATAGTCTACAGTATTAGGACTCAGGGCACAGTGAATAATAGCAGAAACCATAGATTCAATTTCTGTTAATCATGTTAAAAAAAAAAATCCTGTTTTCCTCTTTCTGTTATGGCAGCAAACATTAAGTCCAGAGATCCCAGTTTGGTTTTTGGTTCTACCATGGACTGAGCTTTGATTTGGCATGCCTTTATAGCCCATTAACTGGATTCCTTAACCTATGAAAGAAACCTTTTCAACTCAACGTGTAGAGCAGCTATTGGAATAGGAAGTAGTTTATAAGAATGTTATTCTAAGAACCATTTTTAAAACTTTATTCCACTCTAACAAAACTAAGATTCTTTAACCACTAACACAAATATTTGGAATGCAGAATATTTAGACTAGTTTAAATTATGAATTTATCTAACATAATGTTTTCACCATGAAGAATAGGGAAATTATCAGTGATTATATATTTATATTTTCATTTTCTTTCACTCAAAAAAGAATATTTCCTATTTATCAAAGCACAACATATTCTCCATTCATCTGTTTCCTTTCCTTACACTGACAAGCAAAAAAGCTAGTTAAACTAAGTATAAAAATAATCTCTCCAGGGGAATAATTTTCCCACAAGATGTTAATATCCAGTATTCTGGACACAAGGTTAATTAATGTAATTTAACACATTGAGAGAATGTACAATAGAGAGATATTAAAAAGACCTCTTAGGTTGTCAGAAAACTGGTATGTTTCTTGACTATTTTCCAACTGGGTATCATTAATAGCCCAGTAAACGTATTGATAACTGTTCACTTTGGTTCTTCTGACTAAATTGTTTGACAGGCTGAGTTCATCAAATAAATATCACAAGGTTTAAAATGCTATTTTATGCAGCTAAAAAGCAAACGAAACAGGCTCAAAGTTGAAATTGGTACTTATGTATCTATGCTTTAGGTTTTCACTTTAAATCCTTCCATCTGCTTTATTAGCATTATGTACACACACTAAATAATCACATAATTACTAGGACATTTTATGTCCTTTCTGCTTTAAAGTTTCTCATGAACAATCTGAAAGCTATCTCAAAAGGTACTGAATCACTTGTATAAATAAATGCACGTTCTGGACAGAAAAGCACGCTAGTAAATACAGGATAGGACAGTTTTCAGAATAGAAGTGTATTTAAGTAAATAAAACATACAAGAAGCTCTGGTTGTCTTTCACACACACCCACATTTTTAAAGACTCAGCTTTAAAATATAAACTCTAAAAAACCTCTTACTTGGCTCTTAACTAGCCTAAGACAACAGTAGGTACTCAAGCAGTCAAGAACATAATTTCCATAATTGTCTTAAGATCTGCTTCTGTTCATAAACAAACAGACCCCAGGATAAACAGCTTGAAGTCTAGCTGAGGTTTAATCCATACATTTCATATATTACCTATAGCAACAACAATGCATGATTGAGGCATTTTCAGAGCACATCTGCAGCTGAAGAAAATGATGGTGGAGCTGTGCACATTTCACTTTATAATTCAGTGCTTTTAATGCTTATTAATAACACTGGAAAACCACATTCAGTTACATCCTCTGCTCAAAATATAACCCTACTTTCCAGTCTTCAGCTATTGTGAACTTAGTGTTTATGCACATACTCCTATTCCTACCTGATGAACATTTGGTACCACATAAAATAATATTCATTGTTTTCCTCCCCCTGGCCCTTGTGGGAATAAATGTATGGCTCTATAGCTTACTAGTGAAGATATTCTTAGGCTTATGAAAAATAATAATATACATATTGAAATTGGGTTTGAAGCCCAAGGCTTTTCTTTGCCCTCACAGTAAGCATCCTGGGCCACACCAACATGTGATATAGCTCCAGTTCTCAACCACATGAATTATTCTCAGCCATATAGAAAAGTTGCAGCAGAAGAAATTACATTATTCCATATAAGTTTACTCTGTAACCAGCCTGCTAGTGATGCCCCTGAGGATGAAAGGACTATTTCAAAGCCACAAAGACAGAAAAAGAAAGCCAACTCATGCCATCAGTATTCTGGATGTGATAATAGGAGATAAAAGCAGCTTCTCCTTTGACCATTTTTTAAAAATAATAAAAAATGCACATGACATTTGCCTCTTGAACAATGAACTTAAAGCACTCAAGCCGATGAACACCTGCTGGAGAAATGCATCTCAATCCTGTGTCTCCCTAACCTCAGTAATTCA
>WAAD01023714.1:101385-120260 GCA_013389945.1 Fregata magnificens | reverse complement strand
CCGATCTGTCGCTTTTGGAGCTGGAGGGGCAGACCTAGCCGGACAACGCGCGATTTTGTGCACGCCTGTAAGCAGACGTTAAAACGTGATGGCTAGCTGAACGTCTGCTTATGTGGGGATAAACTGCAGCGAGCGGCGTCAGACCGAACACCAGGCGTCTTTCAACACCGTTTCCAGGTTAACGAATCTAGCGTAACGACGGCTGAAGAAATCCGAAGAGCCCACGTGCGCGCCTTTCGTGGGCCCTAGCCAAGGTGGCGGGCCCTGCGCTCGCTTCCTCCCCTGCGCTGGGTGAACCGTCCTCTTTCAGAAGCCCGGCATCAGGACGACGCAGCTGTGAGGAGACGGATGAAGTGTAAGGGCACGAATGCTCTGGGAAGCTGCGTCCGCGCTCTCAGTGGCCGAGCACCGCCCTCATTAAGTTTGCAATTGCCGGAGTGTATTTTGCTCTTTTCTTTGGGAAAATAGTCTTTCAAATACATTGCAGTTGTATTTATCGGTCTATACAGAAATGTCCACTTGTCAAAATGATTGTGGCAATATAAAGAAATGTCGTACTGGCATTTCTGGGAGCGTGAGGTGTGCCCTGGCCCTTCTGGGTTGGCCACGGAACCTCATGTGTAGGCTTGAAAATCTCCTGACCTGTGCGTCTCCATCTATCCACCCCCCATGACAAAACCCTGGGCTTACCTACTGCTTATCACATCAAAAGTGCAGGAGGCCGAGTTTCCGTTTCGACCTAACTGGCCTTATAGCACCACATGCGGAAGTGGTCCAGAAACAAGATTCAGCTGCAGGAACAGTGGTACGTTTCCCCCTGACAGTCTGCTGCAGTGAGGATAGCGTGAATGTACCCTGCTAATGTCAAAACTGAAGTTGGTAATCTCATTATTGAGGAACATTTGCAGAGCAGGAGTTACGGTAGCTGTGAGGCAGCTATGTGCTGAAGATCAAGCCAAGTCTACAGAGCTAGAAGAGTGGCTTGAAGCCATCTTTCATGATGATGATGTTGAATGGTGACGATTAACTCCTGTACCCCAGCCTCCATTTCCGACCAACCACACCTGGGAATGCAGAACCCGTCCTATTGCTCATCTAAGCCTCCTTTAACACGATTCTTCTGAGGCACTCAGAAGCACTAGACAAGGGTTTGTATTACTGGTGCACTTTACAGGGCACCACTGTGCACAGCCTCCTCGTTTCCCTGGCAGAGGAACCACCTCACATACAGCAGTACTGCGCATTGGAGCAATGCACAGAACTCCAGCTGTGAGGAAGATTACGCTCAGCATGAACTCCATTGCACACTAAACCGCTAACGTAAATGCACCTGCTCTGACCTATCTCCCAATCTATAGTAGCTAATTGATATCCCAAATGCCAAGAGAAATGCTTCTGACATTCCACTCCTCCTCCTCAGTGAGAAGCAACCCACACCTTCCACCAGCTGTTTGGGATACGTGTTTGAATATGCCTCCCGCTGTTCAGTGCTTACCTCCGGCTACCTATGACACTGGCCAAACCAACAGCAGTCTGTCCCAGACCAGATACCATTCTGACAAGCATACTTCTGGCTAACTCCCGCTTGGATACCTTCCTTGTATTAGAAGGACGTGTGCTGTCCTACAAGAGCTGAAGATCCTGTGATCTTACCAATGCAGCTCATACGTTCTGTCTGTTTATTACAGCAAGGGCATGAGTTAATTTATAAACCTGTTTACTTAGCAGCGGGAGGGCAGTAAATACTATAAATTGTTAACAATTGAATCATCTCCTCCAGGACTATAGCATGTAGATACACAGAACAGCTGACTGAAAAGTCTGTATATTCCAAGTCGTGCTTTAAAGTCTGTGTGCCAAAATATTTTGAAATGTTTCCAAAATATGTCTTCTGGTTGATACTGAAGTAAGGATACTTCCACTACCAATCCAAAATCTCCACATTTCTTTGATAGTGTGCATTAGTATCAATAATATCAATGCCTCATTAGTATCAATACCTTCACGTAGTAAATTTTTAAGTAGATGCTGAACGTAGATACTTTTTAAAAGGTAAATGTTGACTGCAGGGAGTGTGGAGACTGTTCTTCCTCAGGAAAAAACTGGCTGTTGGCTTCTGAATAAGACATTTTGGTTTATATTTTCCCTCATGCTTAAAGGACGGGTGTTCTCGGGAAACTGCCAGTTCTTCCATTGGGTGAAATGATGTTCTTCTGGAAGTTAGCAACCACATTTCTGTCGACCTCATTGGACCGAGATTTGAAGTTGTATCTTAATACCTCTTAGGAATGTGATGTTAATGAATGTGAGTGTTAACGAAGAGTAGGAATGTGCTTTTCCTTTCTTTTTTAATAAAAGTGGAGATTGTCACACAATTGCAGAACTCCAGGAACCAGTACTCTTAAGACAGTATGCATAGGAAGAAATCACTCTTCACTATGAAAACAAACTGTATTAATCTATTTTTAAACATAATTACTCTGGTTTATCCAGTTGTTTCGAATACTACATGATGAACATGAAATAACTCTCTGCTTATAAAACTGAATGGGCTTTTTACTACGAAAACTAATTTTTAAATATTACAGTTGCTGCCACCGTGCCAGTTCAGTGTGAACAAACTCACTTGCATGTCCCTCTTTTAAGTTCATATTTCTCCTCCTTACAACTTCCATGCGAGTTTTTGTAATGAGAGTGAATCCATCTGTTAAAGTTAACAGTGGTGTAGTGGTAATAACCCGTACCATTTGTTTATGTATTGACCATGCCATTCTGCATGTGAGCCTGAGTGTTTTGCTGATACGTCTTTTGCTGATATGCTTTTCTTTCCTGAGGGCATCCTATTGATGTTCAAAAGGTTTATGCCGCCTCTTGCCTTTGCCTGGCTGCTTATTTGTGGCTAAGATGCAGGCACCCGCAAGGTATCTAATGCTTGCACTTCACATGTGGTGCTGGACTGTTTGCATATTGCAACAGTGTGAGCACAGTGTGCTAGATATCCTATGTCCCGCAAAGAGGCCGTGTGTTTCCAGATCACACTTCTTACCTAAGCGTCCCACAGTAGTTCCACAAAGTGTGTGATGATCTGCTATGACTGTGCAGTTCTTGTCACTAAAAGTGAACCATCTTAGTTCATAAGTCTGAGACTTCATAAGGCAACAGACTACCCTCCTGCAGTTAATACTTTGCTTTTTATATAACCTGTATTGATCCATAGAATAGTGTGTTCTCAATTGGATGTTCATCCCTGATCAGGTCATATAATTCCTGGCTCAATTCATTATGTCTGTGTTCCTGGCCATTTTAATGGGGCTGTTGGAGGCATTACTACTGACTCTATGTGTTGAAAAAAAATCCACAAAGCAGAACTCCAAATCCTCAAGACTGGCTTAAAAAACTGTATTTATTTAAAAAGGACAGTTTGTTTACGTATGAGCCTTTCACTAAAATTGTTTTATATGTTCAGTTCTTTTCTCAGGAACCGTGATGGCTAGGTATATTTATTTTAAAACCTGAATCCGAGCTGTCCAGCTCCCCAGGAACTGAACTTGAAGAACAATGCCAGCTATCAGAAGACAAGAGATTTCATGACAAAGTGTGACAAAGAAATAATAAGAAATGAAGCTAATAGGAAAAAAACCCCAACCCACCAACAATAGAGACAAGGGCTTTAGGAATAAACCAAGGAAATAATAGTGGCTAAAAGCTGATGTTTATGGTAGTCAATTTTTACCTTCCAGCCTCTTTTTTTCAGGAAGCTAGCAGAAACATTGTAGTTACAGAGAGGCAAACATATGAAATCATGAATGCAGATGAATGGTTGAAAGGCCCATCCTGAAGTTATTCAGAGAGAACGGATAAATCTCGTAAGTAGGACAGTATCAAAATGTCACTCAGCTGTTGGTTCCTAAAACCTTCTTGCCCTGTTATCTTATGTCTCAGCGTAACTGTTGCTAGAAGACTACTGCATGCTGTAATAGTTCCAAGTGGGTGACAAATCAGTTGTGCTATTCATTCTCTAAAGCACTGCAGTAGAGTTTTTTTGTTTAAATTTGAAAATGAAAGAGTGAAGCTGAGCTTGGTAGTCAGGCAGAGTTTTTTTCATATTGGTTCACTACTCTTAACATACAGAAACTCTGGCCAGGTAAAACACATATTTGCCACCCAGAATTGGCAGAGGCACTTCTACAGACATATAATACCCTACCAGCACAGCTGTGGCCAAAAGTAATGGCAATACACCATTCTGGCTTTTGAGCATCTACTTTCTTATTATTAGGTATCCCCTGCAAATATTTTCAAGGTCTAAGGAATGATGAAAACTAGAGGTGCATCCTTAATCACAGGAGAATACTGGGAAGGGATCCCGTCTGTCTGAAATCCACAGAACCCTGAAAACGTGGAGATGCCTCATTTCCTGCATTCCTGTACCTTTCTTACTTAAGGAAATACCTGTGAGCACCATGCAGGATGCAGACATGTCAAATATACCTGATGAGATTTTTTTGTGATGTCCTAAACAACCTTTAATATGGGTGTAGACGTGGCACTCTAGCCTGGGACCTTGCTAGTGTTAGGCGGCAATGTGAAGAGCAGTGTAGGCGTAGCCACAAAGAGCTCGCTGTTTACAGTTACGTCCCTGACTTTGATCCAAGGCTAATGTCTTGAAAACTTACGTTTATTTCATTCCTCTAATAATGTTTAAAAGGAGAGCCATCATTCATGGAACAGAAAAAATGAAGTTTATATTTTACATTTTCATTTAAGGCTAATTGTGTGATGCATTTCTTGTGCCACAAAGGTCTAATTTCAGTTTATTAAATGAATAAGCAGAGTATAAATACATACAATAGACAAAAATAATCAAATCAGAGAAGTTCAGAATAGGCCCACCATTCTGCTTTCTGTCCATGTCATTTGACTGCTGCAAAGCACTCAATTCAGTGTGTTCCAAACAATTATTGGTATTACTATCTATGCTTGCTTAGCATTTGGAGACCCGACCCAGGTTCATTGCTCTCTGGTACCTGGCACCGTGCAAACACAAGAGAAGATATTCCCTGTCTCTTGAGTACACACTTGCCTCCATTACCTCCCACCTGTACTGCAGGCAAGATACATAAGCAGGAAGCCAGCAGCCCTTAGAAAATCCCATGTTCCTATGGAAAGCACCTGTACATCTCAGCAGCGCAGACTGCCACAAGCATCTCAGTCTCTCCTGCTCTCAGCTTCTTATTGAGTATGGAATCAATCCTTGTGTTGCTAGTGCTCAGTGGTGTGGACCTGGCATATTTAAAAGATTTCCATAAATTGTGTAGTTTCCACTCTCAGTAACTCCACTCACATAGGAAATTTCTCCCATAGAGGAAGGAAGAACTTCCATAAGAACCACTCACAGACAATGGGAACAAAGTCCCGCTGGCCCTAAGGACTGCCATTTCCTACTCAAAGTGCATGCCGCATTTCTAGAACTTTGTTTTCGCTCATAAAAATCAAGTACATTTAGGGAGTGTTAACAACAACCAATTTTTGGCCTACAGGTAAGTTATCCACGTCTCCATCTAAAAGCAGCTTGGTCCTACCTGAACCAAAGCTTCTGTGTCACACATCATGGGAGTCTCTAGCATGCACCACACACTCCAGTTGTCTAACACATGTAGCTGTCACAGTTGCACTCGGTTCCCCTCCGTGAGAACGATGCACTGGAAGTTTTCCTTCACCACTGCTTAGCTGTCCTCCCCAAACTATGCTGCTAATGGCTTCTGCCCCATCGCTTCAGCTTCTACTCTATGGGGTACGGCATGGTGGCAAGCCCAACAGTGTGCCACGTTCATCCTTCAGAGGTGCTGAACTCAATGTGCCTGGTCACTCAGCAGGGAACATGGGCAGTGCATGGCAGAGAGGACCAGATTTCACCATTTTGAAAGGTGTGTAAGGCATCTGCCTTCTGCTCAGGAAAAGGTGGCTATAACCCTGGTGGCTATAACATGTTCTCCCCCTACTACTCCTCTTAGGTTGACCCAAATGTAAGCAAAGTAAAGTGTTCTTCAGATCCGGGCTACTTTGTCGACACTGCTGAGCATCTTGTTTGGAGAATGGAGGTAGGGATGCCAAGAAACTGATGCCCTGGCCCCACAAAAATGTCCTCCAGTTATGGGGCCTTTTGTTCTTAACTCTGCATGATCATTACAGGCCAGAGATCTGCCTCTCCTCTTCTGTGTCAGACTTCATATGAAGGCTGAATCCTTCAAGTCCAGGGTGTACCATGTAGCGTTCTGTCCAAAGGTGTTATTTAATTTCTCAGACCAGAGACACATCTGACAAGCTACTCTTGGTTATTGTACCTGACCTGAAAAAAGATGGCCTTCACCTTGCTGAACTTGCATTAGAACTGCAGTCCTTTTACTGTAAACTGTTGGACCAGCTCCAATATCACTTCTGGGAAATCCTCACAGCAGCAAAACCCTAGTCTTCTCCCTGCATAGCCAGACACGAGCAATGCTTTCTGCCAGCTTTCCAGCTCACCTCTCCATGCCTCTGACGAGTTGGGCCAGAGTGGAACACCTCCCTTTTGTTGTGGAAAAGAAAGGGAAAAAAACACATAGAAATGAGACGGGGAGAGACAGTAGAAATAGGAGAAGGAGTATCAAAAAGAAGTAAGAAAGGTAAAAGGAATAGAAGAAAGCAGAGGGAACAGCAGAAAGTAGTAATAGCAAAATAGGCAACAAAAATTAAAAGCCAAATACTGAAATGTCTGCTTCGTACCCCATGAGGCTTTGTAGGACAGTGCAGAGGTGTTCTTACAAGGAGTCCTAGAGGAAATGTTTGGAGGAGCTCTATGTGCCTATGGGATGAGGCAGGGCAGGGGGAAGGTGTTTTTCTGCTATTCGTCCATGCTGCATAGGGAGCAGTAGGTGGAGGAGTGAACTCTCATCTGCACCATGACTTCACCTGGAGTGCAGGCAGTTGTGCTCCGGATGTCTATGGAAAAGGAAAATAGTATTTGCAAAGCTGAAGAACTGGGGGCCCGTAGAACACAGGTAACGTACCCTCTGAGCAACAGAATAGAGGCTCCTCTAACTTACCACTTTCTATCATCTATGGACACAGGTTTCCCCTGGCTAAAATTAGTCCTTGTGAAAACTCTCTGGGAAAAAATAAACACAGCAGGAAAAATAAAATATCATTTAATATAACAGTGAGCCAAACAAAAAATTCTCCCCTGCAAAGAACCTGTGAGAAAGAATGAACCATCCATGTATATGGTTGATGTACTAGTGGAGGGTTTTCAGCCAGTTGTGATCTTAAAAAAAAGCTGAAAGTAAACATGCACTTCAGTGTTAGCAGAATAAAGGACCCAAATGACTCACGTAAGGTCATAAAGAAGACTGTGGCAGAGCTGTAAACTGAGTTAATGTCATGAGGGCAAATGAAGAGCCTTGTTCTTTGCTCTTGGCTCTGCCCCTGACTCTCTGTGTGGCAAATCACTTCCTCTTCAGGTGACTCAGTTTCTCCCATAGGCAAATGGAAACAATGATTCATCTTTGTAAAGGTCCTTTAAGAATGAAGGTGGAAAATGTTATAGAAGAGCAAAGTAGGAATTCCATTCCAGTGCTCTCCCCGGCCCATCCTTTGTCCTCTTCTTACTGGATTTTTTGGAGAATGATGTCTTTGTTATTGTGAATGGTATTCCTGTTAGAGATAATAAAGCTGCAAATTATATAGCAAAAGCATGTTAATGAATTAAATACCGGATGACTTCTATTATATGCTATAAACAAACAGAAGATGTGCTAAAAGAAAATTATCTATGTTGCAGAGTCAGTCAGGCAAAAAATGAAATGCCAGTTCACTACTCAATCTGGAGGAAAAAGCAGCATGTGACTAAGTCATTTAAAAAGTTGTCATAATATAAGTAGAAACAAGGCGGGCATGTATTATTAGACCCTTAGAGGTGTGCTGAAACAGGCACAGATAGAAGAACCAAATGAGAACATGTTAGATCATAAAAGGAAAATTATAATTTTAAAGTCAACAACCTTGTTTACAGCAGAAACAAGAAAACATATAGCCGTTGAGGTAAGGCGCTTAAGAGGACAAAAAGGAGTACAGGCCTTACTTTGTGGGTTGGTACCCAGGAAAATGAATTAACTCTGCTACAAACTTCAAGAAGTAAAATGGGGAAGATAGGCAAAGCAAAGTTTTCAGATGAGCCTTTTGTAATGTATTCCTTATCTTCCAAGTGTCCAAGTTTAGATGTACGTAAGACCAGTTTTTAGATATGCTAATCATTCACAAATCTAAATGAAATTAATTGGGAAACCATCTAGAAAAATACAGGAGGGAAACTTTTCCAGCTAAGATCTGTAATAGCTATTATTAATGACTTGAATGAAAGTTTTCGATATCATACATGCACATTTGCAACCTGGTGTACACCTGCTATTTGTTATAACCATATGAAAATCTACAAACAGCCAATTAGCCAGCTGTATCTTACATTGATCAAGATGGTACCTTCAAATTAATGCTTAAATCTACATTTTACGTATGCAACTGAGCATACATAATTTAGAAATGGTGTTTCAATTTTATTTATAAAATGTTTTAAACCCTCTGGCATTCAGAATATTGTGCAATCTCAGTAAAGAAAACATCCAATAGGTCTTAAACATAATTTTGTTTTTGCTCTTACCCAGGCAAGTTTTCCACGCTTCTTTATCCTCAGCTCAAGGACAACTCCGTGCCCATTCTTAGATACATCTGGACCTATTTTGGTCATCTGAAAGAATATAAATATATGTATGAAGCGGAATTGTTCCATGAAAACAGTAGTTGCTTCAATTGCTTCCATATATTTTGCATGACGCTATGACATTTATTTTATATCACTGCCTTGTAATTTGGTTTTAGCTTTCTTTTATAACGTATCTTTGCTTTCCATGGCTTTTTTACTGACTCTCTGGAGCATTTTCTATTTAAATTATCATTTACTGAAGCCATGCTTTAGGACCTATTACTCGTTGCTTCTTCCCCTAGGAAACATTTTACTATGCACAGTTCAGCATTTTTTATATTATTTTACATCATTCATATTGACATTGTGTTGGCTGTACAAGTTCCCTCATTCATTGTTAACTGTGGAAGTCTGGGCCCTTTTAAATCTCTCTGCGGTTGTCATTAGGATTTTCTGAAGAACTCATGCCAGACAAAAGTCTCTAAATACATGTTGTAGATAATGTATACATTTTAACGCTCTCATTATCCATCTGTCGCTCTCAGAATTCATATTTGACTTTCAACTTTTCCGTAATCTCACATTATTTCTTCTCCTTTTGACATCTGGTAATGCTGTAGTGCTGTAACTTATGTAATGAACAGATTGCTGAGGATACATACAAATTCCAGATACTCCATCACTCCCTTCACTGAATCTCTTCCTTCTATGGGTTTCTGCATTGGATTTATTTGTCTTAGCATACCCACTCTGCTTCTCCTGTTCGATACTCACTGGGGCACTCAGTACTACATGAACTATGCAATTCAAGAACATGCTGTGTGTAAAGGAGAACATTAACCTATTAACAAACATGCTACGAGGTTGCTGTTCTCACTCTGCTTCAGGTGCTGCCTCTGTAGTTTGGAACCAGAAAGGCTCTTTGTCATTCTCTACAATCTGCTACGTGTGTAAAAATATTTCTGGGTCCTAGCTATTGAGCAAACCTCCATCTCCAGGAATTAATATGACAAAGAGAAATCCCAGTGTTGAGCTTTCTAAGCAGTGTAGTCCTTTTGTATCTCATTCAGGCAGCCACTGTCACTACCTGCCGTAGACACAAACCCAGAAGTCCTCTGGAATGCCTACTGCTTTTGGTAAAAAAGCAACACCAGCCTTCAGCAGACACTCAGAATTCTCTTATTTTCTCAGAATACCCTATTTTAATTAGATGGTTTTCAGACATGTCAGAGTAAGTATGGAAGAACTTTAATGCAATTAAAAAGGTTTGTAATTATTGTGTTTAATGTCAGGCATGTCATATTCTCTGGCTGATTGGATCCTCTCATAGTTTTTGAATTTGTCAACACCCTGTCCTTCCACATCTGTTACTGCATTTCTTCTCTCAGCTTTCTTCCCTGCATGTCGAGGATTACAACCCTTGGCATTCAGTTCCTCGGCTCCTTTACCCTTCATTACCGAAGGGACTGAAAAGCCTTTGCCCTCAGTCCAGATGTTTTGATTCTCTGTACCCACTCCCACCCAAAACCCACCTCTTAGTCTGTCCCATACTGAGGCAGCGGAAAGTCCACAAAGGTTTTATTCCCTCATGTGCAAGGAATTAAGCTTAGCAAGTGTAATAAATATTATCCATTAGAAAACAAAAAGTGGCACATGAATGGCCCAGGGAACAGAGAAATTAAAACTCTGTGGCAGAAAATAATTTGCTGGGGAAGGAATATTCCACAATCAGAGAATGTAAGAGGCCCTAATTATAAGTTCATGATTTTCATGGTGTAGTCCTCTGTTGTTTCAGATCACCTCAGTGTGTTAATTTTTTCCTCCATCTAGCTTTATCTGTAGCTCAATATATTTCACTTATTTCTAAATGATGTTATGTTACACAGCTTCCCTTGTATTGAGATATGTCAGTATACCTTTGCCTACTTGTCGTGTAAGTAGAACTGCCACATGTCCTATCTTCTGCTAACACGTGGGTTTTGAATGGGGCTCCTAAAAAGCACTCCTTCCAGGTTTCTCATGTGTATGCTCCCATCCCTCTGGCTGCATAGTAAGGAAAGCAGCAAAACTAAAGAATCCAAGGGGTTTTGCTCCTAGGAGGAAAGTAACGGTATTCCCTTTTCTGTAAAAACATGGCCAATAGGCTGTGTTTTTTAGAAAAAAGTGACAGGAAAGGCAGAGCTGACAAATGAGCAGCTCCCCACAGTGTCGTACTCCTGACACTACGTAAAATCCACACACATGAAATGCAGGGTCCAGGCGGTCCCACTCCGAACGTGAACCATTTGACGTTCTGTTGTATCTCCTGATGCTGTCGGGAGAGCTGTGCAGTACGGCGGCGTGGGGGCCCGGGGTGATGCCTCAGCAGCAGCTGCAGAGTCATCCCAGGAAGATGGGGGCATTGAAGATGTATAATGAGACAGAAATTCTGGCCCTGTTAGGTCAACGGCAGTTTTACCACTGCCTTTATTTAGGCTAGGATGGCATCCCGTGTGCCTGACTCATATCGTACTGAAACTCTGAACTGAGTATCAGGATCCCTGCCCTGCCCACCCTTGCTCTTCTGTCTCCTTGCCAGTTCCAGCATGAGGAAGGTCTGAACTGGGAGATGAATGGGGCTGTGCTCCCCTTTCTGTAGCACTATTCAAAGTTTTGTGTAGCTTCTCATATATCGTCTGGATCCTGCTCTGCATGGTGTACAAAGGCAGCAGGAGAACACAGTTGAATGGCTGTGCTTCAAAAATCACATGATTTTTGGATTATTTTGTTCTCCCATGCAGTTTAATGCCAGAGGGGAACATATGGCCCAAAGTGATTTTTTTCCCACTTTACAATTCACATATTCTTTACCATATGCAAGGCATTATTTCATGCTATGGCATCTATAATCCCTCCCATGTCTATTCTTCCCTACCGCAGGATGGACAACATACATACTGTCTTTCGGCTCCTCAGGCACTGTCACTCTGATGGTCTTTTCAGACATTGGTTATAGTTTTCCAATAATACTCCTAAAAGATTTTATTATGCTTTTTTATTATTCCTGTGAGAAATTCTAATGATATCTTTAGTTTTAACTTTGATTCTGTAGGTGCTTAAAGTTTTCTTTCTAGGCAAGTCACAGACCACTTGATCAGTTATCAAAGAAGCCTGCATGACCCCACAGTTGCAGAATTTGAGCTTTTAATCTCCAGTATATGACATACACATCAAAGGCTTTGTGGGCAGCCACATTCAGCAACAAATCATACAGCTCTCATACCTTTCATTCCTTTTCAGTGAGCAATATTTATCAAATCAGCCCATTATCTCTTCCAATACATGTAGATGTTAAACCCTCTGAAGCTGACGCTGCAGGTGGGTAACTTTGATAAAAGAGATTGCTTCGTTTGGTACAATACAAGAATAATATTCTAAAGGATTAATTTCTGTCAGCTCTTATTCATGTTCTCTGTCATTTCTAAGGTACAAACTTAATTGCATCCACTCTTCTCCCCTTCTTCCCTTTTATTTTTTACTTTGCTAAGATCTTCTAGCTTTCTCTCTAAAACCCCACTAAATTCAGTGTTGCTTAGCGTAAAACAATATCCACTAGAGTGCGAAAAAAAAAAAATCCCAGTATCTCTTCATAAGATCTAAGAAGATTTGTCCCAGACATAAGTAGCTGAGACCGTCAAAAAAGAGCTAAAAGAGAGTTAGTTTATGCAGAAATGGGATAATGAACAGTACTAGCAATCTCAGAGGGTATTGAATCTAACACAGACTGGATTACTACAGTTTGCATCTCATGACTGATTGATTTTCTGTCTGAGAAGGTGTAATCTTCAGCTGAAGTTCCCCCTGCATTTGGGGACATCTAGGGAAAAGTAATTCTATTATATGTAATAATGCATGAGGATAGACTGCACTTCTGTCACAGACAGGACATCTAGAGGATGTCTCTTTTTTTCTGCTCTAGTACTAACTACTTGCAATAAGATATTAAATATGCTTTGAGACCTATACTTATCCATCAAAATTGGGAGAAATAAACTAATCTGTTCACAGACATTGCGAACATTGTATAGATGTCTTTTTCATAGGAAGCCAAGCTAAAAAATAAAACAACACGCTCAAGAAAAATTGATGGTGTGGCCTTGTGAACGGCACTCACCAACACCTCTCTGAAAAGAGTATTGCAAAGGTAACAAATAGCCAGAGAAAGGGAAGAAGAATGACCAGGAACATGGAAGAGATCTGACATAAGGAGAAAGCAAGGATGTGCACTGTAGGGAAGGCATGAGCAACTCGAGTCGTGATAATATTTAGAGCACTAAGTAGCGGAGAGCAGAAGGATAAAGGTTTCCTTAGTCTGCAAACCAAGGGAACTCTCATGGAAAATAAAATAAGGCAATTCAAAACTGGGAGAGGATTTCCTCTTCGCCCCCAGAATGGCCGGTTGGACTCTGGAATTCATTGTGTCTGAGGATAGGCTAAAACCAGTGCCCGAACCAGCCTGGCAGCCCCCTGGCAGCCTCCCGCACCTCTCAGAGGCGAGACCCCGTGTCCTGGCGCTCGCCCTGGCGCTGCCCGCCGGCCCGCAGGGCTCAGCACAAGCCCCGAGCCTTGGCGAGCTTTCTTCCTGTGAAAGCGGGGCGAACACCTGCCCTTTGCATCACCCCAGAAGTCCACCCTGGTAAGCAGAGTGACACTGTTAAACAGGATTTTTCTGTCTTCTGCAGAAGAGCCGGTGTGGGCCACCAGACCCTGGACCACCCGCCTAAGCTAAGGCTGCCTTTTCCAGGCAATGTTCCATCCTCTCTCAAGCAGCGCAGGACAAAATACCTTGGTGAGGCGGCAATGTGCTCTTCATTCACTAAGAAGTACTACAGCATTTTCATAAATGCAAGGAATAGAGGGAAACACATAAGAATTGTTTTATATATATTTCAATAAAAAGTTTTCCTTTAATTATTTCCAAGAATATTTCACAGCTGAATACTTCAATGCAACTTGGATAAATTAATTTGATTTTTAAGTCCAGTTGCTAATCTTATAAATAAGAAAGGTACAATAAATTATGCTAACACTAAACTAATGTAACTATTTAGGTTAGTATGTTTTTCAGTTGTTTTAAGGACATAAAATTTTCATTATATATTTTTCAAGGAAAAAATCGGTAATCAAGATTTGAGAAAACTGAAACAATTAAAAATACCCTTGCATAGAAATGAATTTTAAAAATTAACTACAACTGAAAACAGAAGATCTACTTTCCATTGTTTAAAATTATTTTGGTCTGATAGATTTGAAACGAGTATTAACATCTCTCAGGCAAACACAAAACCAGTTTCAGAAATGGAACTTGCAACTTGAAGAAAAGTCAGATGCCATGTCACCGGGAGAAAGAGCTGGGAACAGATGCCTTCAGGCTAATAGCAATCATCAATTTTGGAATTAATTGATAAAATAGTTAGTGTGCACTGTTCCTTTTAAAAATGAAACCATTAAAGTCTAAATTTACTACAATCTATTAAAATAATGAAAATTAAAATAAAAATTAATTCAATTAAAGCAGTGTGTATTTGCTACTGTATTTTAAAAGGAGGTTAGATCCGCTTGTTTTAAAGATGAGAAATGGTACACAAGTTATAAAAAAACCCCAGCATTTAAAAAATTGCAAATTCAATGATTCAAAAACTTTTAAAACTCCCAGAATGAAGATTATGCATGTAACAGATGTTTGTGCATCATAAGATGGTAGCTAATAATACAGTTGCAGAAAACAAACAACGCCTACTTGATACTGCATTTTCTCCAAACTCTGCATCATCTGGCCCTGATCTTCTCTGCTATGCTATCCTTTTTCAAGACAGAATGACACATTTACTACCTCTGGGATTACCTGCCTGGACTCTGGGATTCTGCAGGCAAGACTGAAGATCTGATGTCAGGCACCCAGGAATGAAGATCAAAAATTGGTGACTACCTGGGAAAAAGAATGAAGTAACTTGCCTATTGCCACATAGGAACGTGGCAGAAACAAGGACAAGGACATCTCTCTCTAACTTCTTTAGCTATGTGATAATTTTTACTTCTGCAAACTCCTGTCTCGTTTGCTCCTAAACTTTCCGACTTCAGCAACAAATGAGGCAACAGCTCTAAAAACAATTGTCGTCTTCAGCACCAAGCCTGGTTCAAAGCCAGATTAATCCCATGCTCTCCAATGGATGAGCCAAGAATATTGTAGGAAAAGAAACAGAACAGATAATGAACTGTATCATAAGCGATATAAAATAGGAGACCTCTCCTCTAGAGTGTGTGACATTACAACCTTCAACATGTTGCTTTAACATAGTTTTCAGTACTACAATACAGACTATGTTCTGAAATAAATAATAGGAATGTTATATTCAGAGTAATTGAAGGTGGAGTCTTTGATTTCCCATTTGAAATTTCAGAAACTTCAACATATTCCAATTCCAGCAAAACTGATTTTTCTAATAAATACAGTCCTATGATTTTTTTTTCCTGCCAGCTCTTAATGCCTTGCGTTGTTTTGGCCTAACCACCAAAAATTTAAGGGATCTAATTCCCAATGAATAAACTTTGTTTCTGCTGAAACTGGCAGGAATTTTGCGATTCACGTCAGTGAATAAACCCAGTGAAGGCTGAGCACTTCTGAAAATCCTGCTGCAGTTATTTATTTAATCTGTTTAATTTGTTTAATTTATTTAAATTGTGCAGGTGTTATTATCTACCGATGTTCACCACAAAGAAACAAATAAATAAAATATATATTTACTATTTCCGTACACCTGAGGTGAAGCAGCATATATAGCCTTTGGGATGAAAATTATCATCTCAGGCCATATTTATGCCCATTACTGTTATTATTTATGCCTTTTTCTCCCTCTTTTTACATTACTTATAACTGATGATCAAAGGGCATCAGGCACGGACTTCCATATCCCTCCCTAGATACAGCATCATTCAAACCATCCATTCATTAATTCATTCCAAGGCTGTCATCAGGGGGAAGCTGTCAGTTGCAATGAATGTCAGAGCAGGCCACAAATGCACTATATATGCATTCCTATGAAAGTTAGTGGATCTTGAAGCCACATTCACAACATAGTTCTGTTTTCATGTATGTTTTCCATTTCATTGAACAAAGAACCACAAAATGTTTGCTTTTCCAAGTATATTCCAATCCACTCTCCATAGTGCTCTCAACTCACTTAAAAAGTGACGATTATCCCCTGAAATATGTCATGTGAGTTAGGAGAAAGAGGCGTTTAAATAAAGGATCGAGAAGAAATATAAGGAGATTTTACCCAGATCTTCATGTAATGCAAGCAGGCAGTATGAACACAAGCTTTGCAAACCATATCCTCGAGGAATCTCATCGTGGTACAATACGGCAATAGAGAGAAACTCGGGAGAACAGACACTGCAGTACAACAGGCCAGTCTCACCACCAACACAGGGCTCACCCAAGCCTTGGTAGGTGTCGTTGGAGAAGAGACGCATGGCGTGCAAACACATACAGAGGGGTACATGGGCTAGGATAGCCTGTAGACACGAATACATACCCACTGAACGGTATTTCAGTCACTACTTACTACTTATTTCTGCAGAAAGTAAGCTGATCGCTACTGCATTTTTTACTCAGGAGTGTTTGTGTTGTACCATCACAGTTCCAGGAATGATGTTCCAGGGTTATTACTCGGCAATTAAATTCCCTTCCTTTGCTAGATCTTAAGAAAGCCCCCTTAAGTGATAAGTGACAACGTAAATAATTGTAGTAGAATATACAAAATTCTTACCTCTATTCAGGTCCCATTTGGACCTCTTTCCAAAAGCTCTACAGTTCAGATATTATTTTTCCCCACTACATCTCTCTGTAGTTGAAAACTTAGAATTGCTTTTATATTTTGAAGCTAAGAAAAATTAATCATATTTAATTCTTAGAACCAAATTATTTTTCTACTTGCTAAAATCAGATCCGTTAGTAGTAAACTTCCAAAATAATTCATGGCTGTTCTCTTATAGCTATCTCGAATCTCCCCATGATATAACTTTATTTGGCACGGGGTTTTTTGAACGTCTGTTGAAAGCTGTTCTCTCTGCCCGTTTATCAGATTATTCAAGAGGGTCCCTGACAGTCCGGCCTGCGGGGTGAGACCCCCGTCACGCTGCCGGAGCGGGGGCTGCGGCGGGAACAGCGGAGGAGGAACTGGGGGCTGTTGCAGCCCCCGCTGCAGTGGGCAGCCCCCGGCGCCGGGGCTTGCAGGGGGCGGCCGCGGCCGGCAGAGNNNTCGGCGGGCGGGAAGCGTCAATTCGAGAGCAACCTCACCCGCAGTTATCCTTCCAGCCGCATATGTCGTCTGTGCGGCGTAAGGACAGGTGCGTGCGTACGGTAAAGCACATTTTACACAAAATAAAGAGAAAATAATAAAAATAATAAATGATCACCGTTATCTAATAAGCATCGAGACGTGGGGCATTTCTGTTAGAGTACGTACGCTGACTCCAGCTTTTGGAGCCTAAGCTTTTCCGGCTGGGCAAGTTACCTGAGGATTTAGGAGGACTGTATTCCAGCCTACATTTGCCCGCAGATGTGTTCCCCGGGTAAACGCGTGCAAGTCACTCCCTCCCCGTGTCCCAGCTCCCCACCCGTCAAATGCAGTGAAGCTGGGAGGAAAAGCGTCGGAAAGTGCTGGGAGGTGCACAGGTGCCTTGTATATACACGTACATGGAAAACGTAGAGATGTCGTTTTAATGTCGTGCTTCAGAATTACAGGGCATTTATGAACGTATACCTATATAGATGTACACACAAAATGTAAATACGTGTGTTTCTCTCTGGTACGCATGTGTGCTGTTCCGAAAAATTTGACAATAAAATCCTGAGCAGACAGAACGACAGAAATGAGGGAGAGGACAGGAACAGCGATGCGGGGTTAGTGAAGCGATCCATCGACTGCGGCAGAAGATTCCTCAGAAGGAGATGCAGGAAAACTCACAGTACAGCATGTCAGTGGGAGGGCGAGGTTATTTCATGTGTTGAACCATAAACTTTTGGCTTAAAAAAAATCACCATTACCAGTTTGGCTATGCTCTTGGGACATGAAAAAGAAGAATAATGACACAGCTCAGGACATTTTCCCCATGTGTAAGCTGACATGGCAAACTCCACTCGAATAGATCTGTCTGGAAAAGCAAGACCAACTTCATGTTGTTTCCCATGACCCGAAGAATTCTGTTTCAGGCAGTTAATCCAGAGGTAGCTTTTGCAGTCAGGCTAACAGGGTGGGATGGAGCACAGCAGCATCCAAGGCAGCCTTCACAGGCAGAAAATACCCTCCAGCTCCTTCCAGAACATTACAGACAGAAACTTGGGGGTTTTACTCAAACTTTATCTGTCCTGGTTAGCTTTAGCTTTTAAAAAAAGGCTTGTGGTTTTTTCTTGTAAAAGAATCCAGAAAATTTAGAAACAATATTTTTTATTCCTTTAGAAGGCATGATTCTGTTTAAATAACTTTTTGAATAGAAAATTATTTCAGCTTTACTAAGTTTCTATATTGAGCCAGTTCCAGTTTCCGTGTAAACGACAACATTGCAGTGTTTTTCAGTGTCTCCGCTGTTCTCGAGACCTTCGGACGAACGCAAGGCGAAAGCCTTTTCTCTCTTTAGCACATTGTCACATTCACCGCCTGGTTCCCTAGAGCTGGGAAGAGCTGTCCCTGCTGCACCGCCCGGCTGGTGGCTCGCTCTGCGGCCTGGCCCGCCAGCGCGGGTGGGTGCCTTGCCCAGCTTTGCCGGATCCCACCGGGAGCCCCCTACCCAACTGCACCCACGGGCCGTTTCGGTGATGCGTCCCCAACCCCGAACTCAACCCCCACGTGTGCCGGGTGAGCGCTACCTACAAACTTAGTTTCTTCACGCAGACGTGAGTTTCTTCGACGACGCTTTTGTGACCGTGGTGGTGCCGTCTCGATTTCCAGGGTGCCGCCGGTGCCCCTGCGGGGTGAGCACCGGGCGGCACCTCGTGCACAGCACGTGCCGGGCACGGCGACCCTGTGGCGCGTCCCCCGTGACGGAGGAGGTGCCGGTGACGCACCGTGCCCCGGCGCTCGGCTGTGCCTGCCCAGGA
>WAAD01023714.1:0-100782 GCA_013389945.1 Fregata magnificens | reverse complement strand
AGCGGGGGACGCGAGGGGCGGAGGGCGGTGGGGGGGGCTCGGGAGCGGCGAGGAGCGCGGCCGGATCGCTGGGCGAGCGTGTTTGAGGGTGGGGTTGTAAAGCGCGTGGGAGAGCCGGGTGTCTCGGGCGCTGGAGAGCCCAGCAGGCAGCCAGAGTTCACGAGGGAGACACCCGTTGCCTTCAGTTTTAATAAAATTTTACCTGACGGTAGGGATGTGGATGCAGTTTTCTTTCAACGTTAGCTTATGGACGTATACTACAGGTTATTCACTGATCTCTATTAACTGAACGTGCACGCTTAATGTGTAGTTCTGGTAAATAATTCTTCTCTTCTGTAGACTTAATTTTACCAAGTTTAATTGCAAAACCACGTAAATCTGCAGCGTGTTGAATGCCTTTGGATTCTTTTGTTGAAAAGATAAGAATGCGTGACATTTTCATGCAGAAACGTATGCGTGATTTGTCACACTGACAACATGTGTTAAATTTGCATGAAGCTGAAACACGTTAGCGTACGTTATCATGGATCCAGGAAAAAAATCATTGTAACATAGGAAAGATGGATAAAATGAATTTGTTTTTACAACGCTGAACGTGGACTTTATATGATAAAGAGCTTGGTAAAGCTGAAACAACATTTACCTTCAAATATTCAGGGAAAATTGGTTGTATAATTCAGCTAATTGCAGCTTCACGAATTTGGTTGTGGTTTTGGTTGTTTTAAAATACTCTTTCTAACTACAGGACTTGTGTGGCTTCGAGGTGTTGTCTGAGGCCCTTGTAATTTTTGCTATCCTCACAAAGCCTTTGAGTTTAGGAAACGCTTCACCTCCTCTTTTAGAGAGGGAGGGGAATGTGGAGAGACAAAACTTACTCACAAAGGCTAAGTGCCTTGCTCAAAGTCTTTGGCGTTCCAGTCCAGCTTTACAGAGAAAACAACTTTGTACGCTAAGGGTTGGCATTTAAATACCTAGAAATAATTAGTGTGTTTTGGGACTATATATCCTGCTCCATTTCTCTGCCAGCTTCAGTTGCCGTCCATGATAAAACTACCTCTTTTTGGAAAGGAGGATTGAGATGTTAGACTGAATCCTGCCCTTCTTCTCTCGCCCTTCTTTCTCGTGCTCTCCTCGCCCTTCTCTGCTGCCTGCAGGTAGCTCATTAGGAAAAGATGATTGTAACACTGATTTCAGTGGGAAGAGTCACGGGCTTAAAGGCAGCATAGGCAAGTGTTCCCCTTGATGCAACTTGCAGGACGAAATCCCTTCTGGGCAGCAGCAAAGTTGTTTAACCCATTATTCCTCCTCCTCTTTGCTGAATTAGTGAATTCCTGTTAGACAAAACATAATTAGTAAGTGAAATACCTAAATGGTTAAAGTAACATCATTGCACTACTCTGTTCCTAGAACAGTGTGTTAACTTGCACATATTTATGGGTCAAACAAGCGTTAAAACTGAGAGACTCTGCATTTGGAGATTTTATAATCCCATCCAGCTACTCCTTCCAAGTTCACCTGTGTGTACAGTCGATATAAACATTGGCCCTCCAGTCTTATGGCTGTGCATGTTTAGATACTTATGCAGGTCTGCAGATGAAGAGTAGGATTTCAACCAGCAGCCTAAGCTAGGGAAGGTGTTTCAACCTCCTAGGGTTTTAGGAGCTGCGGAAGAAATGGACATACTTAGCATCCTAGAGAAAATGTCTCTTTTTTGGTATCACAAACAGTCCTGTTGGGTTTTGTGTCCCATAGAGGTGTTTGAGTACAGCTGCCTGTTACTCACAGTTCTCGTCATCCTCTGTGGAAACCAGGGCACCTACTGTCCCTATGCCACCCAGCCCTTTATGTGATGAGAAAGGGCAGGAAAAAACATGAGTATTTCTTCTGCAGCCCGTAGGGCAACAACATCATTGCCCACAGTAGTGTTGCAAAGAGAAGCAGGATAAAAGTTGTTTGTGGCAAAAGAACGCAGTTTCTCCAGAATCTCCAATATTTTATGAGGGGAAGAAATGAGTAAATTTTAACAGTTTTTTTCAGTGTTCTGTTTTGGTTTTAAGTATACATGTTCTTAGAAGTTTCCACTGACATGTCCAGGAAAGTACTAAATACTTGCTACCTTTATTCCGGCAGAATACTTTTTTCTGGGAATTTCCTAAGTCAGGGGAAGGGGAAGTGGGAAGGGGAAGCAAGGGGAGGGGGGAAGGGAGGAGAAGGAGAGGAAAGGAAGAGAAGAGGAAAGGGGAGAAGAGAGGCAAGAAAGGAAGAAGGAAAAGAAATGGAAACTAGTACTCTTTGAAAGAAGGCATTCAAGATATTGAAGTACTAGACTGCTTTCTGTAAAACAACTGTTAACTAGCATACAGTTGTCTCCTGTTTGGTAAAACTGAAATAATTTCTTCTGTGAGTCTCGTATCTTGTGCCTTATAAACCTCTTAACCTTGTATCCCACTTGAGATTTGAAGATGTTTCTCTAGGGCTCCAAGGTTTTGGGGGCTGTCGGTAGTATATGCCACAGCCTGTAGCAGTAGCTAGACCTTTTTTGGGTCTATAGATACCAGATTTCTTCTGAGTAGGTACAGGGGATCCTGTCTATGTCGTTCCATGGTTCCTAGCCCTGATATCAATAAGACAGGGGAGTGAGAGAGCAGCTGGGTGGGTGCCTGGCAGCCAGCCAAGGTCAACCCACCTACACCTGGGATCTCAACAGGGTAGGGCTAAGTCTCTCCTGACATGCACCTTGCATCCCTGTTTACACCTGTGGAAAGTGGATATAAATATCCTGTGGGTAGATTCCATCTACCTGCTCCTGGGATAAATAATGATCCAAGTTGTAGGTGAGTAAATAATCCAACCCAGGGAGTGGCAATACTTCTCAGTCCTGCACTGCTGTGTATCTCCATATTCTGGTTCAAAAATCTCTGTTGAAAGGAACATTTTAAGGACTAGATTATACCTGTATTCTGTGTAAACTGAAGTGGTAAAAACTCACTACATTTAGATGTTACACTTCTAATACAGTGGCCTTTGTGCCCTGGATCCATTTTATGTGGAAAAGATTTTGTACGGTAAACAAACAGTTAAAGCGATTTTCACTAGCAAACGTTAACCAAAGAAAAGCATTAGTTGCTTTTAGTCCTTAGTCCATTAGTTCTAATTAATTAATTAGGAATTATTAGGGGAAACCCAAAATGTAAGGGTCTGAAGGTGCTGAATACCTACTTTTTCTGGTGAAGTCAGGATGAGCCAGGTGTTACGAGAAGGCTAGAGTGCTGCAGAACGGGACCGTTAAGTTTTTATGCACTTTATGGTTTTGCCTATGAATTTAAACATAAGGTTACAGACGGTATGTTCTCTTTAGAGAAAATTTAATCTGGGTAAACTGGTAGTTACAAAGATTGCTCCTTGATGTGAAAGGTTTAAAAAAAGCAAAAATCCGTGGTAATATAAAGTGTACAGTACGCACCTGTGTAACCACTAGAGCTCACTGGTGTGCTTCTTGCTCTTATTCTGTATGATTTTTGTAAAAGAAAGAATAATGACTTTTGGGGGTCTTGTCCTCTGGGGAAGATTGCACTTAAAGAGTTCCCAATGAGAGAGGAATAGACCCTATTATGCTAACTAATGCTGCGGCATGTTTCACTACATCCACCGGTGGAAGATACCAAAGATTGCAGTGATAACGTCATCTCTACAGCATTTAGGAACTTATGACAGGTATTTAAGCTCCAAATCCACAAAACCCAATATACATGCTTAACTTTCAGTGGGACTTCTGACAGCAATAAAATTAAGTTCACACGTGAATGAGTATTGGTGGGAGAGAACCATATTAAAAAAAAAAAAAAAAAAAGTTGATCGGGGCACAGGAAGCAAGTGCTCAGTGACAGAGCAGCAGCCGGGTTGATTTAATAGACGGGAGATGAAAAAAAGAAACCAAAAAGCAAGCTGGAATTTTTGTTCTGTAGCAGTTTCTGGTCTGATCCTCAGAAACAATCAGTCTGGGCCGCAACCTGCCCAGGCTGCTTTCTTCCTTTCAGATATGGGAGGAGTATTTGGGGGTCAGAAGAATTACTGTGGCAGCTTGCTTCCTACTCCCAACTGTCATGAGTACCCCACGGCTCCTCTCCTGTGGCACGGTTGAATGCGTGCCCACGATGTGACATCTGAATACTCAGTCCTGTGCTGGTGCATGAATGGGATGTGGCCCATGTGACTGGAGGATGCATGTGTATATCTCGTGGCGCATGGATATCGCATGTATATTACGTGCTAAAGATACATTCTTCTTGTGCTGCTGGATGCATGCCATTTTGTGATATGGCAGTGGTGGTTCTGCCCTATGACAGGAGACGTGCATGTGTGTACAAGGGGGTGAAAGTGCTGGGGAAAGGTCTTTGGTCTGGGAGTGCTTCTGGTCGCAAGAGCACAAGTGTCGGGAAATAAGGGGGCGTCCCAGCATGTAGTCCTCGGGGCCCTTAAAAGAGGCAATTGGACCTGTCCCTACTGGAAAGGCTGGGTTACTTCTGATCAAAGAGTTACTGATAACCTTGAGTAAAGCAAAAGGATGCCCACCTCTTAAGAAGAGGGGATATATGTCATCAGTGCATTTCTTAGCATCATTTCTATATTGTAAAGTGGAGCTTAGGAATGGTGTATAATTACAGCTCCTGGAGGCTAGTTCTGATCTCAGCAATGTGACCATCAACCCCAAACAGCTCAACTGGTTTCCCTGGAATGACCTTATATTGATGAGACATAGCCTGACCGTGAAGATAAAATGGGATATCCAGCTATGCCAGGAGAAGTTTTGTTTCCTTGCCCAGAGGAAAGCTATCAGACTACCAATTTTAAGGCATTATAGATGCAATAGGGTGCTCCGTTCAAACATCACTATTTCCCCAATAAACTGAAAGAAAACAAAAACCAGTGAATTTCAAAACATGTAGTTATTCAAAGGAAACTTTTCTTCAAAGAAACTGCTGAACATTTTGTAAGTATCTTATTCATACCCAGTGATTACAGTGATGCTTTTCAGCTCAAAAAATGTCTCATATGCACAATTTAGGGTTTTTTTTTTCCAATAAAAGTATGGCTGTTCTGGAACTTTGGTCAAGGCAATCGCATAAACTCGCACTCTTGGGGTTTACAGTAGTACCTTCACTGCGGTTTCATGTCACCAAACAGAGGAAATACTTTGTTTTCTGACCTCTGTACCAAAATTTCCATGTGGAATGTGAAGATGTTTACATACTGTGAGCATGATTTTTAGACAGGGGGTTCTCGTATCAAGAGCACAACTCCAAACCTTTAATATTTAGATTCTGCTCAGCTGTGGTATTTTGCATCTCAGTGTTGTAGACATGCCACCAAGGATCAAAGTAATGCTGTAGAGATCCCACTTTCTTAGTAAAGCAGGCATATGCCAGCCATCTGTTGTATCTGCTGATAGAAAACAGCAGTAAAGTTTCTCAAAGTTTTGCCAAGAAGAAAAGGGGGGGATTTATTGCTCAGCAGAGATGAGTTACAAGGCACCTTGTAGTGTAAGCTACATCTGGTTTCCATAGTAATTTACATGGTATATGTGTAAACTACACAATTATTCTTTTTACACAGCAGTGTAAAGCTGCGTTAAATAAACTGTTCTTCAAGATTTTCATTGTTTATCCTTTCTGTAAATATTCTAATACATTTTTAACAAAAAAGCTTAAGTAATAAAATATTGTCACTACTTTTACAGTAGTAGCTGCATTGTACAACATGACTGTTGAAAAGCACTGGAATTAACAGGACACCCCAAGCTTCAAGGCTATATATTGTGAAAATGCACAGATTTCTCTCCCCATGTTACTAACAGTTTTTCCGAAATATAAAATCCAGGCTGTGTTGCTTTCCTCCTCTTTGTGGAAGTGAAAATGTTTTCTGTTAACATCACCTCTTTTTTACAGACGGTTTCCCAAGTATGTCCTTAGTGATCTAAAGTTAATGCCATTACAAGTAATACCATGGAGTAAAAAGTAAGAACTAAGCATAACGAGAACTAACTGGAAGAATTTTTTATGTATTTAACTTCTTCTGTTGGTGTCACGCTTTCCGAAGAGTTTTTTTTTTGGTAGCTATGAGTGCGAATGACTTGCTTCTATCCAAGTGGATTATGTACATATAAAACAAATGTAAAAACCCACACTCTTCCCAGGGCGTGCACAAATGTAAGGAATATGGTGTGACCCGGAGCTTTCAAAACGGTGATATGTAGTAGGTACTTGCATCATGTTGAACAGGATTTTAAGTATTGTATACCTTATCTCAGAGCAATGAGTTCCTGATTAGTATTTTTAAAGCTTTCAAGAAAATGCATCTCAAAACCTTTTTTGTTTTGCCTTCCTGTGGCTTTACGCTTGGCTTGCCAGGGTTTGTTCTTCTTTTATTTTCCCTTTTGTGTACAAATTCCACCTTTTGAAAGATGCTACTTTACTTCCATTAGTCTCTCTTATTCTGCTGTTCAACCATGTTGGGTTTTTTGTTTTGCTGGGGTTTTTTTGTTTGTTTCTTTGCTTTTTAACTGTTTATTTGTGGCCGAACTCTTCACTACATCAGACTGTAGCCCAGACATGGTGGAAAGTGCAGTCACCCAAAATGCACAGCAAAGAATGGACAGTTGCGTTGCAATACTTAGTCTTTCCATAACAAAACACACAGTGTTCTTTCCAGTGAATTATATGTATAAAATGTAGTAGTGTCTGTTGCTGCAGGTGTGTGTTTCAGTAAAAGTAGAAGATAGCTTTATTGGTATTTTCTGTTACGTAAATGGCCTTTTTGAAAATTGTAAATGGAAGAAACACAAAATCAATCACATTTTGGATGGGTTGTTGAATGCACAGTTAACTTTGCATTTTTTCCCTTCTGTTTGGTTTGTGGAGACTGACATTTTGAAATCTTAATTGTAATAAAATGTGTGTAATAATGTAATGAAAGACTGGCTCTTCTTATACAAAGTAAAGTTGAGATCCATATACAAAAAGCACGTGGGCTATCCGTGAGACTTTGAGCTGAGGTAATTGTATAAAGTAACAGAAGTCCTGCTCAATGGGTATGCGTGCATTGAGATCATATGTGTTTTCCCCTTGGGTGGCACCCTGGCAGATGGTATGTGTGAGCTGACAGTCCTGCAGGGCCTCTTCCTGCGTCACTGGTCCTCCCAATGTCTAATGAGACCTGTCAGCCTGTAGAAGAACTTGCGGAAGATTCATCTCTTTCCTTGCGCTTACTTCATAGAAGAAAGAGCTAAATAGGAAAAAACAGACGTCCTCAAACTTGTGTGAGACATGTTCCCATCCCTTCATGCCCCTTCCCTGGACTCTCTCCAGTATGTCCATGTCTCTCTTGCACTGGGGAGCCCAGGACTGGACCCAGCCCTCCAGGTGTGTCTCACCAGGGCTGAGCAGAGGGGAAGGATCACCCCCTTCCACCTGCTGGCAATGCTCTGCCTGATGCAGCCCAGGAGGCTGTTGGCCGCCTTTGCCGCAAGGGCACGTTGCTGCCTCGTGGTCAACTTGGTGTCCACCAGGACCCCCAGGTACTTTCCTGCCAAGCTGTTTTGCAGCTGCTTGGCCCCCAGCATGTACTGGTGCATGGGGTTGTTCCTCCCCAGGTGCGGGACTTTGCGCTTCCCCTTGCTGAACTTCATGAGGTTCCTGTCAGCCCATTCCTCCAGCCTACTGAGGTCCCTCTGGGTGGCAGCTCAACCTTCTGGTCTATCAGCCACTCCTCCCGGTCTTGTATCATCTGCAAACTTGCTGAGGGTGCACTCTGTCACAATGTCCAGCTCATTAATGGAGATGTTAAACAGTATGAGACCTAGTGTCAACCCCTGAGGTACACCACTAGTGACTGGCCTCCAGCTGGACTTGGTGCTGCTGATCACAACCCACTGAGCCTGGCAGTGCAGCCGTCCACCTCACTTATGTAAATTCCACTTCCTCACTTCTTCTGTGGGGATGTTTTGGGAGACAGTGCTGAAAGCCTTACTAAAGTCAAGGTAAACAAAATCCACTGCTCTCCTCTCATCCCCCAAGCCAGCCATTAACACAAAATGGGCCAGGCGGGTACACAAAACTGAGACTGGCTTGTACAATCACAGCGAAGCAGCAAACCGAAACCTGCCTCAGAAAAAATAATATAAATAAAGCAAAGACAGTGATACTGTTGTACAGAGGCACTGAGAAGACTTTATCCAGCTACGATACCTGAAATCCACCATAGTATGTGGATTCATAGTCCAGTCATAGAAGACCACTTAGCTGCACAAAAATGCTGAGGAGGACTTACCTGACAAGTCTGTCTGACTTGGAGAAGAGGCACGTGCGGAATAGAAATGCCTTAGTAAAGGCTTACAAAGATTTGGGGTGGATTTTTTTCAGACAAACAACAAGAAAAACCCTGGATTTTTTGCATCTAGTATGAAAGTTTGCTTTGTTTTGCAACCAACTGGTGGAATCCAGCTTGTTTGGCAGTACAAGGAAAAGTGGGCAATTACCTTCCAGCTGCTTCAGTACTTGCTGCCATCACTGCCAAATACTTCAATAAATAACTTAGAGACCAAACGCCGCTTTCAGAGCTGGTCCCACAAGTCCTCTGAAGTTGCCCCTTAGCCTGGATAAACAGCTAGCTAAACCCAACCGATCCTAAAGGAAATAAATATGCCTGACATCAAACCTGGCAATCTCCCAGCCTCAGGTTTTGGCCCATCACCAGGGAAAACAAACTCCCCAAACAGCAGCCCACTAATGAGAAGACCTGTCACCAGCTCTGAGCGCTGAAGCACATAAACCAGTAGCAAGAGCAGCAGAGCCAGCCTTTGCAACAATGGCTGGCCAGAGGAGGAGAGGGCAGGCTCTTGGACCATCCTGACCATCAGAGAACGAGTTCAGAGCTTTCAGTACTGCAATTATGAACCTATTTTTTCTGAGAACGTGAGGAAAGCATGGAGAGATCACAACTTGTTGATGAGCAGGAGAAGATGGGCTCTCCCTGCAATGTTTTCTACTTGCTCTCAACTTGCAAATGTGTGAATAATGATATAGTCAATGGGAATGTGAGACTGAAAACCGCATAGGCAAATAATCAAGTCCACTGAACACCTTCAGTAAGGAATACAAATAGCAACTTCAGCCTGTTCCTTTTAAACTGCAGTAAACACTGCTTTCATTTTTCCAAGTTTGAGCCTTAGCCAGTTCTCTTTCTTGCAGGGGTTCTGGGAAATAAATTGAAGTGTTGAAACAGAGTCCATTTGAGTGACCAGGTTGAAACAAATTTATTTTTTCCTTGTGAAGCCACAGATACATCAAATAGCTGCAAGCAGCTACGTGCCTGCAGTATTCTATTCAGGGACCTTCAGGGAGAACAGGCAGGTTGCACAGCAGAGCACACTGGCATCTGCCGGAGAGGAAGGAGAGGCAAAATACAGTTACCTGGGTCTGTAATCACAAGCAACAGATGAAATGCATAGCCGTATTAAGAGTTGGGAAATAATTTGCTAGCAGGGCATGTTTTCCATTACCTTGGTTGATTTTTTGTTTGTTTGTTTGTTTGTGCTGGGTTTTTTTTATCTCCTTTCTTCCGGTTTTGCACAGGAACATCTATTCATATTGCATAGGCATGATCAGATTTCTGTATTGGCAAAGGAGTGTAGCTGAAAGCTTATGATGCGACATGTTGCTCCCCTCCAGTCAGAGCTGTGACATGTTGGTATTAGGTACAGGGTGGAGAAGCTCATATTGTCCCTTACAGACAGAAATTAGAGGCCTTCATCACATCAAGAACCACTTGGGTTTCACGTTTTTACTTGACATAAGAGTAGCTTTCCTCTGATGGTACAAAGTCTGCGCCTTATCCTGCCCACTAATGGAGTTCACATTTGAATTGTGTCAGTGTGAATATCCTGTTTAGTTAATGGACCCTTTTAATTGTCCTGCCAAACATTTGCAGTCAAGTAAACTTCATAATTTAGATAGTTGGTGCCATGATGCCACTGTTACTGTGATTTGTTTAGACAGCAATTAATTGAAACCTAACAGTACAATTACAAGATTCAAAACATTCCTAAGTATTTGTGTAAGACCTTTATTCATCCAAAAGTAAGGTTTTCTCATCCTGTAAAATACAATCAAGCAGTACAAGTTCATTCAATTAAATTAATGGGGAAATATTTAAAAGGATGAGGAATCTGGAAGTTTGCTGGCAGGAGGAATAATTACCTGGAGGTATAGAGCTCACAGCCTCTGCAAGTTCTCGTGAAACCTCTGTTTCCCCACCTCTCCCCAACCCCAACAACTCCAACAGAAACTTCTGTCTCTGGGTTTTTATGTTTCTTGTCCCTGTCTGCAAAGATTGAGGTAACTGCAGTAAGACCTTCCCCCACTTCTTGGTTTAGAGCAGGTGAGGGAGCGTACCCAGGTTCTTCAGGATTTCTTCCCTTCCCCAGGCTGGAGGTCTCATGAGGAGTGGGAAGCAGAAAGCCAGTGGTGTGAGAGATGGAAAGAAAGGAATGGCCATTGCCCATGCCCCATTGCCTGTGAAAGTGGTATTGTGAGATTCTTCCCTCTCTGATTCCTTTATAACTACTCCCCATCAAAACAGAAGAGGATTCCCAAACTAACCCTCTGCTCTGAGGAGATGGTTGTGCCAGTCTCCTGCTCGGGCTGTGTCTGGTTATTCCACCCAGAAGGGAAGGTGGAGGAAGCAGCCAGTCCGCAGGGGCTTCCCTAAGCGTGGTGAGACGTAGAAAGGAGGGCTGGAGCTTTTCTTATAACCTGAGCAGAATTTCTTGAACTGATACTCGTTTATGAGAGTTTGCAACACTATTTCACACATTATTATTATGGCTTGACAACAAATCTGGTTTTGCTACCCCAGCCGTGTTCACAGGACAGTTTACTTTAAATGCATAAACATCTACTCTGACGATAATCAAGCAGCAGAGATGTTTAGGTGAAGCTTGCTTTTTATCTCTGATTATAGACTTCCAGATAAGCCAGATTTAGTAATGGTATACTTAAATTAGTTCCTGTGGTAAAGTCTAAGTTATATTTCTGACAAGCACAAGATGAGCTACTGACCACTCTCAATGCATAGAAAATATTTGAAGATATTTCTTTGAAAAAGCAAAAAGCCTTGGATTAAAATTTGTACAACCTGCATGTTGAAAACTCAACCATTAACTAAACATACCTTTCGGTATATCATGGAAAATGGACCTTCTGACTGAGGTGCGTTGTTTACCTGTTGTCCTTCAGGAGTATGTTAATAGCCTACAGATAAATCATAATTTTTATGAAAACAGATTTCTACTACTTTAAAAGTCTGCATTTGAAAACATATGTGGATATTTGCATATGACCAGCAAGGTTTGGGCTTGAGAGTTTTTTCCATACACATTTCCCCAAAAACCATTTCTGATGATTCTTGTGGTCAGCAAGTTGTGGCATTCCAGTTTCTGCCACCCCTAATTCATATGCATCTCAGTTTGTTAAATACAGTTGAAAGGTTACAGCAACAAACTATTACATTAAGGTAGTTGGCCTTCATGTGCAAGCGTATTTTCCCTAGACCTCTGCATGTCTTGTACTGCACAGCTTGCAACTGTGTGGTTTACTGTGTATCTGCATATTAATGTGTCCAGTTGACTTAATGGGCTGGATTTTCAAAGGCTATTCCGCGTTTTTAACAGCCGTTCCCTCTGAAGAAACCTGCAGGACTTCAGCACCAGTTCTTTGGTTGTGTAAGATTCACAGTTACAGAAGAAGCTGCATGGTGTTATGTCGCATAGATGAGAATTGGTATGGGCTCACGTACTTCATGGGGTTTTAATGTCCTGTAAAAACAGAGGCAGAGTTAAGTCTGTACATACAGCATTATTCACTGGTATTTCCTGATTTTTGACTGTTTAACTGAATACCATAAGATTTCTTGAAACTTTTATTATTAATGCAAGTGGTTTTTGTATAGCATTTCATCTGTTTCCTTAAAAAGAAAAAGACTGAAAGGTACAAAGGATTAAGAAAAAAACCTGCTTTGTTCCTCAGAGATTTAAAAGTTTGAAAATAGTTTGTATGTTGTATAAACTTAATCCCATTGTCTAGACAGCAGTGTGTCTCTACACTCTGAGCGGAGCAGAGATGGGATCTCCTTCCCCGCACGCTGGGGAGGGTGTGGGAGAGTCCCTTTTCCAAGCAAAGCTGAAGAGAGCAGGTCGTGTGGCATCTTCCTCAGCTGCAGCACTCCCAAGCTGTACTTGCACGGTCTGTTTCTGGTACATTTTAGGAGAACCACATGAGGGAGCCCACATGCTGTGTGCACCACCGTAACGGCAAAGGCTGTTGGAGGAGTGTCAGGCTCTCTTGATTCAGGAGTGCACGTTCCAGTCTGGTTTGCCTGAGCACCTCATGCGCAAAAGCAGCAGAGCACGGCCCTCACCTTTGCACCAGAACAGCATCGTCCATAGCTGAGACAGGTCATACCCTGGTGTGCTGGTTTTGGCTGGGATAGAGTTAATTTTCTTCATAGTAGCTCGTATGAGGGAAGAAGGAGGAAGGGGGGGGACATTCGGAGTTATGGTGTTTGTAACGGTTACGCACGATGGAGCCCTGCTGTCCTGGAGATGGCTGAACACCTGCCTGCCGATGGGAAGCAGTGAATGAATTCCTTGTTTTGCTTTGCTTGCGTGTGCGGCTTTTGCTTTGCCTATTAAACTGTCTTATCTCAACCCATGAGTTTTCTCACTTTTACCCTTCTGATTCTCTCCTCCATCCCACTGTGGGGGAAGTGAGCAAGCGGCTGGGTGGTGCTTAGTTGCCGGCTGGGCTTAAACGACCACACCTGACCAGTGGATTTCCTCACTGGCAAACTATATGTATGGTTGGTATGATCACAAAAGCCTCCTGGTGCAGCGTCCTTGTCCAGTCTCTTCTGTAACTCTCTGTACGACATTTTCCTAGGACATGGCAAGACAGCCTATCCTCAGTTCAGCTGCACGGCACACCTAAGTGGCACGCCACAGTCGGAAAGGCGGCACTTGGTGTGTGTCTCACTTTCACGAGAGGTATGTCATATTCCATTTAAAGAGTACAGCTCCTTGATCACGTTTCAGAAGCGTGTTCATAACCTGGTGTTGCTCCTCACTCCAGGATAATGAAATTTGAAAGTGTGGTGAGAAAAGCTGACATCTGCCAACGGCACGGGAACAATTCACCTCGCTTCCAGTGCCATTCCACAACAGCTTCAGCCAGGCTAGCAGCTGACACCATTCCATCTTCTTTCCCATCCCTGGTCACACATTTCCATTCTCTCTCTTGTGCCAGTGCTGATGTGGCCACTCAGGGAGCTGCTCTGGCTGAAAACTAGCCCTACAGAAAGAAGTCATTAATATTTAACTTGATCTGCTGTCTTGGTTAGCTCATCACACGGCCACGTCTGAAGAGGGTAGGACTGTGACAGCCCAGTCTCAAGGCTGCCTTGAGCTGCCCTGGTGCAGTCTCAGTACTGCGAGCTACAGAAAACGTGGCAAATCAAATCAAAACAGAGAAACAACTCCCAAACCCCAAGCCTCTTCTAACCGGCAGAAATTCGAGCAGAACCAAACAAAATTGCCCCTGGCTCAGCTGACCGGTATCAAAGCGAGTCCTGCTACAGGTGACACGGAGCGTTCGACGGACAGGCTGCTGTGCTGAGTGCTGCATTTCTGTGCCCTTGTAGTGATGCAGGGAGCAGATCCGACAGCTCAGCAAGGTTTGCAGTGCAGGACGTTGTTCTCCTCCAGTCTTTTTTTGTTTCTGAAAGTACCGTGGACCACACTCAGCCCAGAGCTACTCACTTCGTTTAGTCAATAAAGGCTGGTTTGGGGGATTTGGAGAACCTCCAGCAGCCTTTGACTGCAGCAGAAGTTATGGATTGTCAGCACATCTGGGTTGTATTGAGGGACAAAAAGGACAATTTGGCCTCGGTCTGCAAGAGCAGATCAGATTCACCATAGCTGTGCATCAAGGAATAAATTACAGCTCTTGATCTCAGCAAAACTCTGTGATCCCAAATGGGGGGAGTTATCTCAGAGCGGAGTATCGACTTCTGCTGTCATCAGACTCCCGCTGGTTTTTCATCAGAGGTAAATTTGGGCTTGGGGAGGTCCACACATTCGTGTCTGAAGCTGAACTGTCCCATTGGCGTTTTCGCTAATACAAATGAGGTTAGGGTCTCTGCAAAACATTCTTCTGGTGAACTGCCAGCTGCTGGCCCTCCCTGTCATCATCATTATCAGATGATAGGTCACATTATCCAGAGTAAAAAAAACCCAGAAGGTTGTAGCTTTCACAAAATAAAATTCATACCTTTCTGAGTAGGACTCATTCCTGCAAGTGTGTGCAAAGGGTTTGTCTGGAAGCTCAACTTTACCCTGACTGTCGTAACTCTTACTAATTTCTTTCATCTTTCTCGAATGGAGGATTGCCCTGGTCATGTCAGCACCGCCCGTATCAGAACACTACTTTTGTCTTTCACCAAGTTCACCTGCACAAAACTTTTAACCTTTCTTAATCCCATTGAAGAAAGGGACTGTAGGAGAAGGAGAAAAAAGGAAAACCAGCATGACTCTTTGCCATGTTCATCATCTGAATCCCCTCTAAAGAAAGATTGTGACAAGAGGAAGGGGAAGGCAAAAAGGATCGGCCCTGAAGAGTAGGAAAGGATTGGTGCACGAGCGGTGGCTAGGGGCAGAGGGAAGACATCTTTGATGAGAGGATTTCTCCAAATAACTGTTGCTAAAACTCAGTGAAATGATACCAAGTGCAGAGAACTGTGTTCAGCAGTGCAGCCCTTGTGCCGCAGTGAAATTCAGGACTTGCCACCTCTTTGGGGTATGACTTTGCTAGCAAACCAGTGCAGAGAAAGTCAGCAGAGTGAGGCAAGGTGAAGATGCCTACGCTGTGAGTAAGACTCCATCTGCACCCGGGGAGAGAGGGAAGGGCAGTTCAAGAGAGCAGGTAAATCAGGCTCTGGCTGGGCTGAATTTTCTTCTGCAAGTGCTGGTCTCTCTCCTCTGAGTGTACAGGAAGTCAAGGATGATCTGGCTTTGAAGAATATACTTTATTTAAATGCTGGAAAATATGTGGGACCATTCTGGACCTTAACTCAAAAGGCTGGACCCTGTGAGACTGGTACTGTAACCCAGGGATGAAGCTGTGCAGACCCTCCCTATGGTAACAGCTTGAAAGGCAGAAAAGTTGCTTGTAGAAACTGTTCAGTTTATCATCAGAAACTGGGGATAAGGTAATACTTTCCTGCTTTATTATGAAGATAAGTCCATCTTGCTTTGATAAAATCGAAGTATAGTTATGGAGGACATAACTATATGGAGGGCTGTGTGGCACATGGAAATATTGCAGTAATATATGTCCACATACTTGGGTCTTGCCTCAGTAGACAAATCAGTGTGATTTCAGGTACAACAGCAAACACACAAGTTCCTTTTCAGATACACTGATCAAACATTCTGTTTAAATAATGAATTTAGTTCTTCTTTCTTGGTAGTATCTAGAACTTGCTTTGGTCAATGGCAGCCCGTAAAACACAAACAAAATTTCTCTGGATATTCACAAAAAAAGGCATTTAAAATCCATGCTGCAGATGTTAAAAGAAGGCAGTGTTAAGGAATTGTTTCTAACAACTAGTGAGGAAAGAGTTGAATTTTGTTCAAAACCTTTTCACCATAACTTTTAAACACTTGTTTGCTTGGAATACAAGGCTAAAGACCATTATCTACTGAACAGTAAATAAAGAAACTCTCACTCAGAGGTGCTGCAAACTTTCTGTCACTTGGGTGTACTAAAGGGGGAACATCCCCCTTTGAGATCCTAGAAGGACTCCAGTCTGACAGAAGCTGCTGTGAGATTTCATAACTTTTGAGAAAGTTCATTGCTTACATTTTGGGGAGAGATATTTATTATACGGGAGTGCCAGTTAAAGCTGAGTGAAACACATGGACTCAATAAAGGCCCAATTATGTGACCTTTGCTGTTTGCCACGCTTTTAACTTGTGTAAGTTATTGATTACACTTTCATGAGATCATAATCAGAAGGTTGTTCTTTCGTAATGGTGTGCTAGAGGAGCTTTATCCTCAACTTCAAAGCTGTCCTGTGAGGCTTAAGAATAAAGGGTTGGAAGTTTGAAGCACGGCCAAGATGAATCTGTGTGCATTATCCATGTTTACCACCATGCAAGAGGTGGATTAGCTTATTCTTCAGCTGTGAACTTTCTCTCATCATGTCAGATGAGCCACCATCTCTCAGGTTTACATTTGTACTTTTAAAAATACTCTGTTTAATTAAATGCAGTGTCTGCTCAGATCTCCATCATAATGAGTCTAAATACTTGTTAGTGCAATCATTTCCCTAATTGTAAAGGTTTTATTGAAATTATTTGACGTTCTCTGAAAAGAATTTTCAGGCTAATTTGTTAATTATAAATAAATCTGTCCAGAGCCTGAAACTGCAGACAGTCTGTAATCTATGTAAAGATGCACTCCCAGGACCAGTCAGCCCAGGTTTTCACTTATTTTTCAAGCTGTGAGGGGAAGAAAATAACCTCACAGTTTATTTTCAATGTAGATAGAGCTGCATAGATGCGTTGCAGGTGGCAGTAGCAGACCTGTACAGCATCGTTTTGTTAGGAACTAACCTGATGAGACAGTATTTTAGGTTCTTCCTCTAAGGAGCAGTGATAATTTTCCCCTTTTTTATTAGCCTTAGGAAATTGGCATTTTGGACGTCCCTGATCATGAAATGTCCACTGGAGAGAGCACTGATCTTTTGCTGAGTGGCAAAAGAATGAATTAGCCCTTGCTGTGCCAGAACAAGAAATAACTTTTCAGGAGAATGAGCTTTTACCAATTCTCAGGATACCAGAACAGTATGTTTCATTATTTGAAGATAATGAAGGCTTGTGTATCTTTGACTTTTTTTTAATCTGAACACTTAATGCTATTTCTCTTTTTGGTGTATTGCTTGCTTCTCTCCCCTTCCCCAAAGCAGAGTTATCTAATTTTTATCTGTAAAACATAGGAGAAGACATTTTAAAGGAAACTTGTGCACCACGTATACATTCCAGCCTGGTTCATGCTGAGAAATATCATTTCTTGCTAGAGATTTTCAAGATGTAATTAACTGTGCATATTTATCAAAACCCTAATGATTTTGTCTCCTTTTAGCTTAATTTTCTCAAAAGTAACTCTAGGGAAGCAGTAATAAAATACGTTACAGAAAATCTGTTAAACAAGAAAATGTCTATATATGGGGAGTTGTGCTCTGTCGCTTTCTCTTTTGCTTCTAAATAAAGCAAGGTAGAGAAGGAGTGAGAAACTCCAAGACTTTCCTCAACAAGGAGCTGTAAATTTGCTGTGACTGTTTTTTAAGAAATCGTGCATGCCACGTGCCTTTGTATCGGTGTGCTTGTACTTACCTGGAAATTGCTGTGGATCTGTTTGCCCATATGCTGCATTCCAAGGCTTTAGCCTTGTGGAACGGCCCCACCATCCCCACTGCAGTTACCTACTGCGTCGAGGGACTGACTCTGATCTAAACCAAAATCGTATTTTCATTAGCAGGCTAATGATGGACAGGAATGTGCAATAGGCATTTATTTGGCTCTCTGTTTCAGGCAGCCTGCTTTTCCTGTGCGTGAGGATGAGTTTCAAAGTTAACGCTCTCCTGGTGTACTTGGATTTTTCTTTTTCACTGGTGTCCCTCTTGAACCCCACTCTTTCTGCCAAGCCCTTCAGCTTCCAGTCTCGGGTTGGTTTCAAATGACCTCTTCAAATGCTAGAGCGCTTCCAGAGCTCGAGGTCTGGGGAGAGAAAATACCAGGTCAAAATGACCAAGTAGCTGCCCTGTTTCCCATGTCTCCCAAAGAGCAGACAACTGCCAGAACCTCAGTTGCTAAATGTAATCTAAATCTTTGTGGCCTCACCAAGCTTCTTGACAGTGATTTCTTCGTATTACTTGTCCTTACAGAAATTCTTTTCTCATTACTTGAAGGAAAGGCTAATGCATTCTGCAAAGATTTCTGTCCATCTCTCCTGCGCAAAGCATTCCTGGAAGCCTGCAGTGTCACCTTTCAAAATCTGGGGCTCCTTTTGATAGCAACCAAGAAATTTCTCTTTTCCAGCTTTCTAAATCATTCTGTTGGAAGATCTGATCTGCCATCCACAGTCACATGCCACAGGAGACATTAAGCACCAGTTAGTCATCTTCCATTGACAAAATCAGAGAGGTTTTGTACCATTCTTCTTCTAAAACCATTAAAACCACAAGTGGTTACTGTTGAAAGTTGCATGCAGGGATTCACTCCATTGTTAAAAATGTCTTCCTCCTCGTGCATGGATTTTCTTCAGTCTGCCACAGTTTTCTTAACGGGAAGAAAGCAAGCATAGAACAGGATCTGCAGAGTTGTGTGCATTTCACCACAGCGTTGTGTAATTAACACTGTCACATAATGTATTTTTCTTTGAGATTGCGCACTTCGCTGAATTCTAATTTGGGTCCTTCTTTTTTAGAAACACCAAAATATCTCTGGTTTTCCTTTGTGTGCATCTCTGCTTTTGTTAATCCTGCTGCTTCAGTTCATTCCCATACCCTTAGCAGCCGGTACTGGAAAACGTGCCAGTTGTCCTGTCTTCTGTGTAAATTGGTTTTCTCCAAGTGTGTTTCTGTACCACTGCATATTGTTAAGCATGCTTCCCACTTTGGGACTAACTCATGAGGCTGATGGCAAGTCTCTTCAAGTGTCACACTGAGGTGCAAAAAATGGTTTACCCACTCTGTGACAGGGCCAGTTACCAGGTAAGACAAAGCTGCCTTCCCTAGCAGAAAAATAAAACCTTGTAGGCAGACAGTTTTTTATCTGCTTGTCTAAGGAGGCATCATTATGTTGTTCATTACAGCAGTGTCTAGACTGCACCACAGTAACAAAATACATACTCATACTCTGGCCAGACCTCTTCAATAGCCTGGTATGTGCAGTATGGCTACGGCCTCCCCTCTTTGTTGAAATTCATCTCATTTTGCTTCATGCTTCATCTTGGAACATAGACGGACCAACTTCTCTGACCTAATGCAGTTAATATCTTGGAGAAGCTATGGTCCATGCTGTAAACACCTAACAAACACATACATTGCCTCACTTTGTGATTTTATTTATGGCATGTGCAGCTGTGAGCATCTGCTATGGATAACGCATGCTAGAATCTTCTAGTGTGTGCATAGCCAGAAATATCCATGGATCTGGGATAAAAAGGAACTTTTTTGATTAGTTTCTTTCTTTAAATGTAGAAAATTGGCGTTAGGGTATATTTGTCATTTAATTGATAACAGAATAGAACATTCAGCACTGATCTCTTTAAAATAATGGGAAGAAAATATAGTTAATTTCTTACATCTACTTGCAAAGCTAACACACGTTCTCTTTTCTTTGTTAGAAAGGCTGCAGATTTCATTAGGTTATTGAGCTGTGACATACAACAGTTTAAGCTACTCTGCTTCACTTTCAGGTACTACCATTACTTCTAATCCTACATCTTTCATGTAAAATGAAGAAAACATAAAGCACATTCCTGTGAATGCTTTGATTAAATGTGAAACAAAACCAAGGTAGGCACGACATGGCATATGAGTGATAAGAAAACTCTAACACAGTAGATCTTGTACTGGATTGGAGGAGTGGAGTTCTGTAGGAATTTTAAGTGTATATCATTTAAAACCAAACTGCCGACAGATGTTTGCTACAATACTTGTTAGAGAGCTTCGTTATTTTTATAACCTTTTAAATTCCTCTGATTTATAGAAAACGGCCATTTAAAGTCCATAAAAGTTAATCCCGACCATGGAATTATTTGCCTAAAACGAAATTTCCTCCCTTTGCTGAGGACTTTGCCCACATGGGGAACTGTTAAAGGGCAGCTGTGCGGGGCTACCTGCTGCCTGAAGGCACCGAGTCCCCAGACTGTTCACACAAGGGCTGCAGGGGCCCTCGCCTCAGTTTCTGAGGGTCTCAAACAAAGTCTTTGCACAAAAGCGAAGTGTATTCTTCCTTGGGTACTTCCTGAAGTTAAGCCAAAACTGAAAAGTCTCCTGTGCATGCAAAGTGTGCAGTTGTCGAAGATCAACAATTTATCTCAAACCCTGTTTCCTCCATCACCTCTGATAACACCGTTCCTCTAAGATTTAGCTTCAGTACCAAATTTTGCCCCTCAGGTACCAGACAGTTCATGGGCTGGTTTTTTAAAAAAACAAAAGGTCACGAGAATGTTTTTATAATGGAAAAGGGATTATAGATTATGGGGTTTTCCCCTTTATCTCACAACAATATCCAAGGAAACTTTGTTCTCACTACCAGGTCAGTCACAACGACCACTTACAGCACAAATTATGGTAGTCACTAGACAATATTTTAATTGCACAGACCTATCTCTTCAATTAACCATCATGACTAAATTTCATGCTAGGCTGGAGCATGGTAAATATTTGCTGAGAGTGTGTTGTTTGCTTTTCAGTCATGATGATTAATGCAAGTTAATTGGCAATCAACTCAAATTACAGCAGAACAATACTGCAGGGATTGTGTCAAGACAGATTTTTTCCAGGTAAATAGGATTTATAGCAGCCAAATCTTGTTTCAGATTCACAGGTTTGAGGAGTTAAACTACTCTGCTCCACTGTGCAGCCTCTCTAGACTGTGAATTTTGTATATAATTTTTATATCAAAATTTAACCAACTCAGTCCAGCACATGTGATTTGCAAACATACTCTGCAGCACATGGCTTCATAACTTTGAAGCCATGCTATCTGGATCTACCTGAGGTGTTTCAGGTCTTCTTAGATACTATCATTTCAAGAAGTTCAGGTTTTGTCAACTCAGCAGAGGTACAAACCTTTGTACAGAAATGGTGAGAGCAGGTATTTCCCCCCAGTGCAATGCGTGGCTTTTCTTCTGAGCTGCCCGTTGCTTGTGCAATGTCTCTTGCCATCTTTTTAACGTGTGAGCAGAACGTACTCCTGCCTCAGGCACTAATCACTGCTACGCCTCTACTCTGGTTAGAGGAATTCCTCCCTTGAAAGGCGGTGAGTATTGCGGCTCATGCAGCAATCGGTCCCGTTTCCCACAGTGAACTTTCTGTCTTTGTCCGTAGGCATTGTTTCAACTCTAGAAAATGGGATTCCAGTTCCTTTCCTACAAATCAGGGCTCTGGCTCACAAGCTGACCTGCTACAACAGCGTGGCTGGAATGGAAATATGGGAGTGAAGCTATTTGGTCTAGTTACCAGTTGTTGTTTACTAGAGTAGTAAGAACATAATGTTTTGATATCCCAACCCATTATGACCTGGTTTAGATATAACCAAACATCAAAGCTAACCAATGAGAAACAGACATACAGCATTGACTCACTCACTGTACTATTCTATAGATGTGTGGAGACATGTAATTATTTTTCTGAACCAAAGTTTTATTTGAAAACAAAAATGTTCACAATCTGACTTTACGGCTTGTTTTCATATTTTGGCATGGTATATTGTATTGGAAAAAAATGTCTTTAATTAAAAGCAGCCTTTTGAACGTTACTCCAGACTTCAATCTTCATCTCCTGTTTTACTGCTTCTCTCCATGTCCCCTCTTCCTTCCACATATACTCCATGTGTTTAACCCACCCTTAAAAACTTTCATTGCTTCCTTCCCTGGTGTTTTGCGAGTCCTCCTCTGAGGTCTCCGTGCCTACACAACACCCTCTGAAGACTGTCTGTGCGGAGTGTAGCCCTTGCATGCTGTTTGGGGTCTCCTTGCTGTCCCCACAGAGCCAGTGGATGTGCTGCCAGGGCTGATCAGGAATTTCATAACGATCTTTCTACCCAGCTCACGAGTGCTTTGCTGGCGTCACCAGGAGCTAGAGGGAGATGGTCTCTCACACGCTGCCGGGGCGTCTGCTCAAGTTAGCACAGCACAGCATCACAGAAGGGCTGAGGTTGATCTGAGACCAGACAGTCTGATCTCCAGATAATGTAGTCCACCGCCCTGCTCAAGCAGGGTCACCTAGAGCCGCTTGCCGAGGACTGTGTTGAGTTGGTTTTGAATATCTTCACAGATGGAGGGTCCACAACCTCTTTGGGCAACCTGTGCCAGTGCTCAGTCACCCACACAGTAAAAAGGTGTTTTCTCAGGTTCAGATGGAGTTTTCTGTATTGTGCCCATTGCTTCCAGTCCTGTCACTGGGCTCTGCTGAGCAGAGCCTGGCTCCATCTTCTTTACACCCCGCTATCAACTATTTATACACATTGATTCGATCCCCCCTCAGCCTTCTCCAGGCTGAATGGTCCCAGATCTCTCAGCCTCTCCCTGTATGTGAGATGCTCCAGTCCCTTGACCACCTTTGTGGCCCTTCACTGGTCTCACTCCAGTAAGTCCACATCTTCCTTGTGCTAGGGAGCCAGGATATTACAGGAGAAAAAGGACAGTCTTCTGGTTAAGGACATTGGCTGCCATCTTGTACAGATAAATTAACTACTATTTATCAGCCCAAAGTTCTCATAAAATTTTGGCTTTAATCTCTCTTTATTTCACTATTTTAGCTAAAGCAGAGATAACAATACTGTCTACTATCAGCGGGTTCCTGGATGAAGACACATTTTTGCCAGTGCCCATGCTAAGGTTTCAAGTGCTTTTCTGAGAGCAGCAGGTCACATTACCTGCGATCTCTCGTATGCTTCAGCGTAAATGAGAAGCCAGACTTTAGGGAGAAAGTTCATTTCCACTTGCTTTGCACACCTGTAGCTGTGCCATTGACAGTAGTGGAAGTCTCCAGTGACTTGCTAAGATGCACACATCTTAGGTGTACATAGCGTGTATAGCTACGTTGCAGACGCATGACATCACTTTGCATCAAATATGAAGAAATATTGAACAGATGACTCAACAGAGAGGCCAGGGTCCCACGGAAGAAAGTACCAAAGCCTACAATCTGTGCCACAACGCAGGCGCATATTGGGAGTAGGATGAAGGTAGTGGAAAGTATTTTTTAAATCATGCCAACACCTTTTGGGGATAGCCAAAACATATCATTTAAGTTGCAGTTAATAATGAATGACATGAAGCCAACCCTGTAGGAAAGCTCTCAGCTCCACCTTTGGAACAATTTAATGAACTGAGGTTAAACAAGGCAGCATCAGAGCTGTAAGCAAGACATGTGTCCTAGCATGGCACTCCAGTAACATGGCCATTCATTGCCCAGCACTGTTTCCCCAAGGCAATGTGCCGTGCTGTGCAGATCAACCAAGAGCAAGCCTCGGATATTCTCATGCCACAGTCGCATCATGCATGTGAGTATGTATGTCCTTTGAGCTGTGCTTGCGGTGCAGGCAGGTCATCCGGGCTCACCAGTCAGTTCCAGGAGGATTCTGCCCACAAAACAGCTTTAAGAATTAGTTTACTGTTCATACATTTTTTGTGGTCTGCCAGATAAAAGGTGTGGGTTGTAAAAAATGCCTTCTCTGTATAATATTCATTCACTGTATGCATGCCATTTTCCTTGCTGTTATGCTGTGTCCTGATTACTGTATGGTCACTTGCAATCTCTGAAATAAGAGGAAATTATCTGAAAATTACGGTTAGGTAAAGAAGCACTCAAGGAAATAATAGAAACAAATCCAGTGAATGGCATAATGAGAAGTGTGGTATTTTCTGCTGTAGTTTATACGCTAAATAGTTTGATTCCATGAATGCAATTATAATACATATCAATTTTTTATTTATTTTGTCATAGGCTGAGTACTTCTACGAGTTCCTGTCTTTGCGCTCTTTGGATAAAGGCATAATGGCAGATCCAACTATAAATATCCCTCTGCTTGGAACAGTTCCTCATAAAGCATCAGGTTCGTACTGTTGATATTATAAATCATGTTCCTGTAAAAAATATTCCACAGCCAGTAAAGTCTAAATGTCTTATTATGAATTGCAGTTCTGAAGTTTATTGCTAAAGAAATGCTTGCCACAGTGCTTGACATTGAACTGTTTGTGAGTGCCTTGCCTGACTACAGCAGCATATTTTGTCTGAGCCAAGTCACATGAAGCTTTTACGTGTAGATAGATCAGCAGAAACTTATGCAAAATTGTTGCATGAATATTATTAAGTTGTGCAGCTTTTGGAAAACAAAATCTGATCAGTGTAAGAATAGTTATCAAATTATTCTGTTTCTCAGAGGTTGCAGTTTGTGGATGTTTTACTTTCAGTTGGGGTCAGCTGTTGTCACTGGACATGCAGCTCAAAGACACAAGTTCTAGTTTAGGATGTTATCATTTACCACTTTTCCCTTACTTGTGCATTCTCAGTCTTTCACTGGAGCTTATAGCTCCACAGCAGAGGCTGGGCCCAAGCCAACATGAGTGCTCCAGCAGCACCGTGGTGCACAGTGAGCCGGCTGGGGTAAAACAGCTCTCCGTGAGACGTTATCGAATCCACTTTGCTCTGAAGTGGATGAATAACAGTCTACGTGATCTGTTCCAGGCTAATATGTGGCAGTCTCTGGCAGAAAGGCAGAACTGTACATCTGGGTGACAATAGTGTCTTAGTGATCATGGTTTCATGATCAGCCTTAGCCAACCTAAGACCATGTGGGAAAAATGGGAAAGAAGTGAGAAAAGGAATGAGAGGACAGGGCTGCATGTGGATCCAAGTGTAGCACTGATACACAGGTTTACATCTTTGACTGGTCTTTCTTTCTCTTCTCCTTTTTTAATGTATAAATTCCGAAAGTTTGTGGTTGATATCTTCCATTTTCAGCTTGCAGTCGAATGGCGTTGAAGTAATGTTGCAGCACAGCTTTTTGCTGTGGGACCTGGAATTTAACATTAATGATTGGTCTCTCCATTCACTGTGGGTAGAATGACTAGTATTGAAAACGGTTTTGGATGAAGAGTGCTATAATATTTGCACCATAATTGCTGCAATTTAATTGCTTGCAAGCCCAATAAATTGGCAAGTAAAGACATATACTCTAAATGTAACTAAAAAGGTCACAAAGGCAAAGTTCTTGTTAAGCGTTGAGATTATTTCCACCTCTATATAAAGCAGGTGAGATATGTGGGAAGCTCTGCACTCAGCATCCTCTAAGACCAGTTAATTTTTAACTATCTAGAAAGGGTGGACGAAAGCGACCCCCTTCTGATTGTGTTTAGGAAAACATGTAATCCAGAAGTGAAGGGAGGCCAGAGATGAGATCTCACGGTTCCAGCAGAAGATCTGTTAACCATTGTGACAGGAGGTCTAATTAAAGCCAAAAAGGACTTACCCTCTTTGCAGCACTGTACGTCAGTTCCAGGACTAATATGGGCATGTCCATGGTGTTTCCTTACCGGGAGCATGTGCAGTGCACCCCTGCATTTAATATATATAAGCTGTATTTAAGTTCTGTTTGGCATTATAGTGAGTCCAGTGTTCAACAGCAATTGATAATCAGTACATGTACAGTATTTGAAGCATGTACGCTATTTAACAGTGAGCCACCAGCGTGATGGTAGGTTTTTTATGCTGCCTGCTAGCTGGTCGAAATGAACTAAGTAGCCTTAAATAAATACATGCTATAAAAATAGTGAATGGTGGCTATTTTGTAGTTCTTTCTATAATTTATATGTTCACAAAACTGTTCTGACAAATCTAGTCTAGTTTGGCTGAATCTATTGCATTACCAAATAATTTTTCTACACGTGTGCATGTCAGAAGAAATTCAGTCACAAGTTTGTATTTAATAACAAATCAAGAGTAGTAAGTTATTTCTTGAAAAAGCTTTTTAGCCCGAAAGATTACACTGGAGACAATTAAGGAGGAATAAAAGAGGAAAGACAGCTGTATTAGACATGAGAGTGGAAAACAAGAACGAGGATTAACAGTTAGATGTCTTATTCAGAGGTAATTGAACCCAGTGGTCTTGTTAAAATCAGCAGACTTTTAAAACTTCTTTGATGATATTTGCCTACCACCAATAAAGCATAAGGATGGCTTTAGTGCTTTAAGGCCTGCCTAGCCTGCGTTTTGTCTTATGGCCAACGGTGGCCATAAGAAGACCTGTGGAAGAGCAAGGGGAGGGCAAGCATATGTGATACTTCTGCTTACCGTCTCAGCTCTGACTAGCTTCAGCTCAGGGGATTTCCTGAGTCTTAAGTGATTTGTCTTTTTTATAACCCCACATGGGTTACAAATCTCTCTTCCCAGTACTTATCCAGGCTCTTTTTGAGTCCATATAATTTTCTGGTATCTCCAATGGCTTTGCAAGGAGTTCACTACTTCCCATTGCATGAAGATCCCCCTCCTGTTGTTTCGAGTCTGGCTGCAACAGCTTCATCTGATGGGCACTAGTCCTTGTACTGGTAGAGACAGCAGTCAATCCATACTGTTGGTCCTATCCGTGCCAGTCATGATTTTGTAGATGTCTGTTATGTTCCCCCTAATTCGTCTCTTTGCCAGGCTGAAGAGTCACAGCCTACTCAGTTGCTCCTCATTGGCTGCAGCCTTGTCGTCCTTCTCTCAACTTTCTCTAATCCAGTAGATCCTTAATGAGATGAAGTATCAAATTCTCCTCAAATTTAAATTAGATTTTAATCACTTAGGTTCCTTAGACTCGTTTGAAAATCCCATCCCCAAATCCCAGGATTGCTACCTGATTCAGCACTCACAACACAGGTATTGTTGCACCTAGCCACATGGTAAGAAGTTAATATATGGTGAGAGGGGCTGGAGAAGATACCTTTCAGTGAGAGCTTAAAGAGCTAAGACTACTCAGCTTGTCCAAAAGAAGATGTTTGAGTGGAGTGTGGGTACCTGTGCAGTGAGAAGAGGCTGGCTGCTCATTTCACAGTGGAAAGCCTGCGAAGATCTGGTGGTTCAGACTGAGGTCAGCAAGTTCAAAACAAAGTCAGGCGTTTTTGGTAGTGGCAGCGATTAACGCCTTGAACACCACACTGAGGAAGGTCAGACCAGCTATTGGTCTGTGCCCAGAAGAAATGTAGTGGCCTGTGGAGCTGGCCCCCTAAGTGGCCTGAGCCGGCCTCTCCTGTCCCAGTCTGCACCAGCCAGTGCAGTGCCGTGCTGGTGCCACTGGTGCAAGCTGGCGTGCCTGGGCTGCCGACACAGCACTGCCTCGTGCGGGTCACACAGGCCCCCCAGCCCACTGGTCAGGCTCAGGACACCTCCTCTCCCTGCCCAGTGTTGGTGTTGACACATTAAAATGTACGTGCTGAGCAACCAATGGTGCTGAAAGTCTTTCCAGGCTTGGTGAGAGAAACCAGTGCCTTCACTGGGTGCAGCAGCATCTGTGCTCACTCTGCCACGCTGATAGAGAGGGACAGTGGGCTGCAGGGCTGTGCATGGACTCCCACTCTTCTCCAGACCCTGCATGCCTGCTTGTACTGGGATTGGTCATTCAGAGATGTCCCTTAAGCAATCCCACCCCTGGGACTGTAGGTGGCTTTTGGTGGTGGCTTTTGCATATTAACCACGTGGGTAAAGTAATTGCCCGCAAATTTGAAGAGCTGTGCAGATACACAGGAGTTACTCTCAACCTGCCTCTACTGGAGACAATTTAGGGATCCTTGTTTTCGTGAACAGAAGGAAAAGGCATGAGCTCCCAGTCGAAAGTGATAAAACCTGCATCCTCCTCATCCCAGGAGAGCATTCTAATTACCAGCTAAAATTAAATTAGACATAAATCACTAGGTTTCCTTAGGTTCCCTTTCAAATTAGTTAAATTTTCCTCTCATCTGCTAGAGCCGTCTGCTCTGCAGCCCTGGGTGCGAGCGCTCCAGAGGATGCAGAAATATAAATGTGCAGGAGAGGCAATTCTGTGGCCTGGTGGTGGGATGATGGCTGGCAGAGAGAAGTCCTGAGCTGTGATTCCCTCTCTTTGTTTTTAGCCAGTGATGGGCAAATGTAAACTGCATCCTGAATTTGGGAAGCAGGGAGCAGGCCTGAGGTTTGCCCTGCCACAGCCCTGCTCAGCGCTTCGGGAGCCCATGGGAGCTCACGGCCGTGGTTCTGGATGCAAGGGACTTTTGCTCTGTGCTTTGTTTTGACCGTAGTGCTGTTGCTGCATGCTGAGCATTATTCAAACAGGCATAAAAAGGTAGGGATTTGGGCAGAGTGTAGGGATGTTATTTCAGCTCTGAACCACCACAGAGCTCACCCAGGATCCAGGTGCTTATTGCTCACGGGAGGGTCCTTTACTGCATTTCTGTGTGCCTAGGAGTTCAGACATATGGAAAGTCCAAAAATACGCATGCTTCCAGCGTGGGGAGTGCTGGAATAAGGGGTTTCTGGCCTGTCCCCTCGGACTTTAGCCCTAAGAGATGCATGCCTGGTCTTTGCCCTAGGCATTTAAACCCACAGCCAAATCTCAGGGGAGATCAGGGGTTTGCTACCGATTCAATGAAGTCTAGATATGACTATAGCGCCACCATTAAACTGCCATATCTTCTTCCCCATAGCAGTTTGCACAGCTAAGTCACACGTATCCCAATACAAGCACTGATTTCCTGCACTTGCGCTGTCAGAAGGTTACTACGGTTAAAGAAGTTCACTGCATTTAAACTGTATTTAATCTACTGTAAGAGTTTCCTTCTTACCACATGGTTATATGCTTTTTGTAACTCTTTTAAAAGGTCAGTGTAAAAGTGCTTCAGCAATGAAATTGCTTTATAATGAAAACTGCAACAGACCTTTCAGTCTGCAGGACTTACCAGAAGCAGAGTATGTTTCAGCAATAAATTATTCCGTATTATACCAAGGCAACAAATAACAAAAATGGCCCAATTATGACTTGCAAAATTTTTTATAACAAGCAATTTAAAACAAACCAAATGTAGGGCTGTTAGCTCAATATTTGGTTCTGAAATCTCAGGCCAGCTTCAGAAGAAATGAACAAACAATTTCTGTTAGCTGGATCTAACTTATAAATCAGCTAGGCAGAGCCCATTTTGAAGAAAAGAGATAAAATCATTTCATCTGAAGATTATTTAAGATCACTTGTGACGATCACAGAGGAGCATTCCATAGCTCTGAGGTATCGGGCTTGCTTCCTCATTAAAATACTCCAGATTTACTGGCCTTAATTATTTACCTAAACTCTTTGTAGTTCAAAAGTGTTTGAATACTTTTCCTGGAAAGGCAATCCCCAAATATCACTACACTTAACAAGTTCTGTCAGAGTGATGTGTCTCTGTCTTCTTTTTAAATATTTGTACCCATGATCTTACTAATCAAGTGTACCATCTTGCCAGAAGTTTATGGAGTAAGTTTTGATTAAATCAGTATTTTTTTAAAGTATTAATTGCAATATCCAAACCAGCAAAACATACCTAAATTAACTTTTTTCCCAAAATATGTCAGGTGTTTTTGCAGAAGTCGTGTGAGAGCCTGCAAAATTTAGCCTCAGAAGTGATCAACTCAGCTTAGAAAATTAAATATAGGCTTCCAGCTTGTTTTGGTGTGTCCTCAGATACCTCCACATGAGTAATTGCCTTGTCTGCAAGCAAAAGTATGTTTGTGTTAAGATCGCTGTCTGTGCTGCAGACTGTTGGGGTTATGTCAGTAAATGAGCGCAAGCTCGTCTCCTGTGCTGCTGTACTTCCAGTCCTGGAGCTGCCTATGAATAAGGTGATCGGTGTATCTCTGTGTTACAGGCTTTCATCAGTGGCATTACTCTAAAGCTTAAATATAAATATTATCTATATTTTTTAGTATTTCGATGTATGCTTTTGTACGTATATAGATACATGTGCATGTAAATATAAATACTATTGTTATTATTCTCCTTTAAGTTGTTCAGGTTGGATTTCCTTGCCTTGGAAAACAAGATGGGGTCGCTGCATTTGAAGTGAATGTGATCATAATGAATTCGGAAGGCAATATTATTCTCCAGACCCCTCAGAACGCCATCTTCTTTAAAACCTGTCAGCAAGGTAACGCTAAAGAGGACGTGCCGAAATACTGTTAGACCTGGTCACCTAACTTTCTTATGTTTCCTTCAGAAGAACGGCTAGAAAAGAAGGAAATAAAGTGCTCACACAATGTGTAGCAGTGGTGGCGAACGCCAGGCTGTTCCGGCTCTGTCTATGGATTTGCTGTTCATTTACTACATGTTTACTAACCCTTTTCTTACTGTCAACTATGTTTCCCTTAGCAGACGGGGTTGTAGGCATTCCTCCTCCTGTTCATGGCTCATCACGTCAAGGACGTTGATGGAAATATATCATGTGAGAAGCACCTGTTAGCAAATGATTTGAGGTGCTTGGAGGAGAGCTAGTCCTGTGAAAACAAGCTGAGGCTAACATTGCCAGAAGTGATACATCATTTGGAGAACTGAACTTCTGGGATCTGTAGTGGGGACACTGACTTCAATAAATACTGTTTGGTGCCTTAGTTCAACAGTTCCTTAAATCTCAACTTGCACGTACAAACCGAATGCAAAAATCCTAAATCAGAACATTTTTGCAAAATTTGGCTTCACCTTCTCTGGAGCTCAGATGGCAACCTCTTGGTTTTAGATACAGGTAAGGTGGTGGAAGCTGGTCCTCAGTACTTGAGTCATCAAGCAGTAAACACACACAGGATGTGCTGGTAGAAGAAGGGCACCATGAAGTTATTGCAGTGTTTACTTGGAAAGGAGGGAACCTGTTTAATCAACCAATCTATGAACCATAAACACTATGTAATAAGACTTTCTGGATTAATTTGTTACACTACAAACAACTGCAATTATCACTTTAAACTGAGGCTGTGGAAATTGAAAAATCAGTATTTAAGATAAGGCAGTTATCCCGTGGCGTGTGCAATTGTATCAAATTAACCCATGACAGGTCTGACGTACAGTGAGATTTTTATTCTTCTCCTACTAAATCTTTGTTCCCAGTCCCACACTTTCTTCTCTGCGCTCTTTTCTCTGAGCTAATTGGCTGTAGCGTGGCTTCAAAGAGCGAGCAGCAGGAGCGGGAGTTGTTTATTCTTTGAAACCTCACTACACCTAAATAGCAAAGCTGCTTGTCTCCTTTGAAGCCTTGCTGCTGCCAATTAGCCAAGGGAAAGTGGAGGAGGGGGAGAAGAAGTGGGCAGAGAAACAGGAAGGAAAATAGGGGCTTAATGGAAGTAAAATCAATCAGATCTCCTCTAGGAAGTTGGCTGGCTGATGTAAATACAACACAAACCATTTGCTATCTTGTTATTTTCAGTTCAGTTCAAAGATACTGAACTTAATAAACTTTGGGAATAGTGTTGGGGTAATCTAATAGGGAAAACAGGGTTACAGGTCTGTGTTGTGGAAAAATGTGGCTTAAACAGAGAGGGCTCCAAACAGTTTAGTAGTAGCATTGGTCCAAGTTATCGTTTCTGTGCTATTGTTGTTACTATTTTGATATGAGATGTAATATTTAACAATTTAGCAGTATTGCATCATATGGCCTCTCAGGAAAGCTGGGAGTGATTATTGTCCCGGTCCTTTGTTCCCGGAGCCAGCTGAGAGATGCAAGGACGATTTCCCAAACTCTAGATGTGGGCAGAGGAGGAGCTTTCTCACCTCGTCTCTTCCAGCATGTACTGGGCCAACTCCCACTCCTGCCCTGTATCCTGCGAGGTGGACACCGCAGTGTTTTGGGACAGATGCTGAGAAGAATGAGAGTGTCCTTACCAGTTGGTGTTAGAGTAGGGGTAGGTTTCCTTCCTCTGAAAGATGTTGGTCATGGCGAGGAGCTCTGATTCCTCCTGCCGGGGCCCCGGTCACTGTTTCCAGTCATTCTTGGCCATCCAAAAGGGCCCTCGCCAGAGGAAGTGAGGGGAGCAAGGGAGCAATTTTGTGGGAGAGGAGAGGCTTCGTTGTGGCTAAGAGATGGCCACACAAAAAACTATGTTTTCCTATTTTTCTGTTTGAAATGGTATGTATTTAAGCATGCATTTTCTGTAATGAATAGCAGCTCTGCATTTGGGTACAAAGAGAGAAGCATTTCCAGAAAGAGTCCTAGAGTACAGTGTTGGAACACAGTAAGACAAAAAAGCCTTTGCCACTATTACTACTGCTGCAAACTGCTTTACTTTTAAAGCAACACTTTTTGCTTCGTGTATCTATGGCTTTGGATGGAAGAGCATTTTAAAATTACACCTTTCCTCCTCTCTTTCCCGTTTGTTTGGCAGTTGTACACAGCATCCAGCCTCCTGACCGGTACATCAGATTTTCTTTCCTTTCGCTTAATCTCAGAGTTACCCTTCGCATGCCACTAAATAGAGAGCTATAACGTGAGTGCAGCAGAAGACCGCTTGTAGTTACAGCAGCCATCGTTTCCTGTGGCTCTAATGGCCTATTAGATAAATTTTCAAAAACAAAACTTTATTTGTGTATGAGTCTAACTAACAGATATGTCACCTGACCCAAATATTAGAAGAAGAGAGAATCATTGAAATTTGTTTAAGTCCAGGGTTATGTTTTCCTCTGTATTAATAGGAGTTACAGTTTAAAAAATCTCTGTGGACTGCCAGACTGTCTCAGGCGACCTGACCCTCCTGAATTTATAGACATCTTGCTACTCCTTACCACTTCAAACAAGTGCACTTTAAAGGCTATAACTGCTTGAATTTAAACTCAGGTATTATTCAGTTGGGAATCAGTGTGAATCAATTCTTTACAGCCTATGGATGGTAGGTGCCAGCACTTCCTGATGAAATCAGGTGACAAGGCAATGGAGAAGTAAGGATGCTGTTGGCAGGTATTGTCAGTTTACAGCACGGTTACACTAAAAAAAAAAAAGACATGATGTCAACATGACAGCAAATTGCTGTCTAATAGATGACCTTCAAGTTTGGGTTGAGAAGGTTGCAATAAGATTGCTCTCTGAGTTTCGGTCTGCCTCAGAGTTTTTTGAACTTTCTCACTCGGAGTGTCAGGCAGCATAGCATCAAGAGGAGCAGGTGATGTCTACTCTGCTAAAGCTGCCTTGTGGCCCTGGTACCACTGATCACAAGTGATGTTCACTTTTTCTAATGGGAGTAGGCAGCCTCTCCTGCCTGCCACCTTCTCTGTGAGACATCTAGGAAGGTATTTTTGAGCAATTGTTTTTCTACCCAGCAGTCGTGTCTTCATGGGGTTCCATAGGGTTCGATTTGTTTTGCCTCTTGTTCGATGAACTCCGCTGTTTTGAGGATGGTGATGGTATCCAGAGGTATTTCTCATCCTTGCATAATGCAGCCAGTGTTGCCAAGTGCTTTAACCAGTGTTTGACTGATAGTTGAGATGTGAATGAGTTGGATGATGATATAGGACCACTGTGCAGGAATGCTTTCATCTTCCTTTCTGGCCCCCTTTCCTCTAGCCTTGAAGCCGACTCTCTCATTTGGATACAGATTTCATCATTTTGTCACCTCAGTAGTAACAGACGTAGGAATTAATGCAATGCAAGTTGCAGTGCAGTCTACTTAAGGCTGCAGAAATTGAAACTGGTCCTGCATACTGAGGGCAGGTCTAACCAGCGATGCAAGTCCTGCACTGCCTGCTCGTTTCTGCGTGGAGGAGAAAGTGCTGGATTGAGCAGAGCATCCACATTACTCATGCACTTACAGAACAGCAGAGCAATGGAAATGCACAGTCTGTCAACAAGCACATTGTGCGTGTGTCTGAACACGTGATGAAACCTCTATTTGTAGACTAACAAAAAAGAAATTAATTTCTCTTGAGGAGGTCTTAGCTGAACTTCCATTTCTGCCAGCATTTGCCTGTCTGTCAGCAAATATTTTTACTGTTGTGTCAGAGGAATATATTGATCCTACCGAAAGTTGGCTGACAGCTGAAGTATGTAATATCCAATTAAGATTGTCATTATATTTTATGAAGCGGAGTGTCCAGGAGGATGCAGAAACGGAGGGTTTTGCAACGAAAGACATGTCTGTGAATGTCCAGATGGATTTTACGGGCCTCACTGTGAGAAAGGTAATTTTTAAAAAAATCTCCACTGTCGTCTTTACCATAATCTCAACAAAACTATAGCTACTGCACTGTAGCCTCTCCTAAAAGAATGGCCTGTTCTGAAGATTTCATATATTTTGAGTCCACACATGTAAGAGAATTACTATCATCATCCATGGTCTAATGGAAACATTAATTGCTTACAAGAAAGACATTTTCTCGCTAAGAGGTTGCTTTTAACAAAAACTGGCAATAGTTAAGTGATCCTTAATCACAGGGAATCCATCTGGTAAAAAGATTAAATAAAATTCTTCTGCTAATGAAGACTAGCTGGGAAACAAAGCACAGGACTTTTGTTGTTCAGCATTTGTTTATTTGGAGATAATATCTAATTTGGAGATAAGATCTAATCTGGAGGCAGGCTGACAACAAAGATGGGAAGATGAAGGAAAGAGTCTCCTTTTCCTTTCCATTAGTGACTAATAGCCCCAAATGACATTTCCAGGAGTGGGGGACCAAGAAATTGAGTGACTTGGTGCGGAAACTAGCACTTCTACCTCTTCCTTCACCTCCCCCGGTGGCAGACTCTCCCTGGGGTGACTTGAGATGGAGCAAACCATCCCCGTGGGCATCCTATTCCAAAGGCATCCTTCACTGAGCTCCCAGATGCTCTGGCTGCGTCCAAAATATTAAGTACAAAGGATGAGTTCTCTGGCCTGGAGGCCAACTGGGACGGTGCAGTTTGCATTTGTATGTTGAATAAACTCTCTTACCCTCCAAAAAACAGCCCTCCAAACTCCCTTCTGGGAGGAGCCCGTGGCCGCTGCTCACGCCGGGGCCATGCCCGCGAGGGTTTGCCGGTTGGCCAGGGACAAAGCTGTGCCAGGAATGGCACCAACAATTTCACAAGATGGATGATCCTCTTCCCCCACTTGGCCCCATGCCTGGGTGCTGTTTAACTCACTAGTATGGACCCAGCCTCACTCCATGTACCAACTGTGGGCAACCATGAAATGAAGCATTGCCACCTGAAGTGCCTCCCTGGAAGAGCCTTGTAGAGTGGCCACAACTGCAGAGAAGGCTTAGGAGAGCACAGGGGCTCTGGAGAAGGTTCATGGGGAGGATGCAGGACAGTTTGGCCACCAAACCAGGCCACGCGACAGGCTCCGCTAGCCTAAATTAGGTATCCATGCTTATGCTCAGGTATGCAGAGGGAGAAGGGAGGGTTCATTGTAAAACCTGCCTGGGAACCCCACTGAATTGCTGACACCTCTGAGCTCAGCCCCTGAAGAGACAGTCCTGTCTGCGGAGCTGAGGCACCAGCTGCAGCACCAGAGTCCAGTTATAGAGAGGGTGGGGGACTTCAAATATCCAGAGGGTGTAGGTGGGCACTTTGCTCTCTCCAGTTTGGAATTAAAGTGTACAGGAGGCAATTTCTGCTTACATATGGAACCAGATTTGAACATAATTTAATCTTTACTTTCTTAGTAATGCTGTATACAAATTGCCAGATACAAACCAGAGATGTAATTGATTTAACCCACTTATAAAGATGCTTTACAAAGGTGACTTGTTACACTCAGCAGAAGGAAAAGTAGCTTAAGGAGACAATGTGCTGTGTTTTCAGATAGACAGTTGCTATCACACCAGTGATGTTCTTTCTGTTCTTCCTGCTCCTCAGCGCTGTGTGCTCCTCGCTGCATGAACGGTGGGCTCTGCATTACACCCGGCCTCTGCATCTGCCCCCCGGGGTTCTACGGCATCAACTGCGACAAAGGTAACTGCCGGCTAAAACCCCCTGGGCTCCGTATCTGGCAGCCTCTCTTTATTCCCCTGTGTTAGTTTCCCTCTACGAGTGGATTTTGGAAAGTCAGGCAAGTGGTGAAGTAAGTGTGTGTTAAAAGTTTTGTGATTCTTCAAATACATGCGCGAGCACAACTTGGGAGCTGTTGGAAGTGCTTTCACAGCTGAATGTGCAGGCATCCGTATACGCCAGCTCTGTGAAGGGTGATATAGATAATCGCTTTAGTCGATCCACTGAAAGCTGTGGGACCTACCACAAAATTCACTTACATTTCTGGCCTAGGAGAAAAAAATGATCTCTATTTGAATTCTAGTTTCCTGGAGTAAAATTAGTTTTACTAATTATTTAGTACATTAATTTGCTGCACCTGGACACACGAAAAAATAAGCAGGCTATTCATTTTTTGTTGCTACATTGTGGCTCAGGAAGGATAAAACAGAACAATCAGTTGTTCAGAACAGTAATTTGGAACAGTCCAAGCTACCACATAGGAAAAACCAAGTAGTTTCCTGCAGAAATATAACTGACCTGCTCATGGCAGAGCAGATTACAGAACATCACATCATTGCATTTATTGTTGCAGAACTATATGAAGTAAAGACTAAATGCAAAGGGTCCTGGTGGACTTCCCAGCAAAATAATGGGAACCTTCCTAGGCCTTTAGGTATGCTTGCACAAACTGTTGTTGTCAATGTCCTTCTGACTTGTATCTAGTCCTTGATGAGACTTTTAGAGCATTTAAGAAATGTTTCAGAAGTGCACTGTAATGAAATGCTCCCAATGTCTTGAAGGATTAATGTGAATCCCAGCTGTTTGGTGAAAAGTCACGTCTAACACAATGTAATTTAGCAGGTGAGAGACACAGCATTTGCATCTATGTCACCACACAGCAAAAACTTATAAAGGCTTCTTTCTAGTCAAGGCATTAATTAAGAACTGTAGCGAAGTATCGCCTTGTAGAAGTAACTTCCAATCCTAGGTTGTGCTCCTTTTATCAGACACTGACAGTTTCAACAGCAATAGTGACTTGATCCTTCGACGAGCTTTACATGTGGGGATTGATAAAGATGTAACACAGTCTGTCCTCAGGGATCTCGTTGCTGTATTGTTCACTTGTCTCTTTCGACATTGACTTGTGTGTGTGCCCGTGTAAAGCATTATGTAGGAAAAAACGCATTTCAGTCTTCCTTTGTAAACCAGATGAAAAGATGTTAATGCAACCTTTTTAAACCTACTCAATGTTTATTTACAATGAGCAGCAGAAAACATGAAGGCCAAGTCAGACTGAGTTCATATTAGTGACTTAGTTCATTCCTGTTTTGTTTCAGCAAACTGTACAACAACCTGTTTCAATGGAGGAACGTGTTTCTATCTGGGAAAATGCATTTGTCCGTCAGGCTATGAAGGAGACCAGTGTGAAATTAGTGAGTAGCATCTCCGTGCACTTGCTTTCACTTACATCAACTTATTCCAGTGTCAGTGTCCGAATGATGAAGTGCTACCTGCCTCTGCTGGGCTCAGAGCTCTCACACGGCAGGTTGGGGCCCCTGGAGAGTCAGATGCCGCATGCTTTCAAATGAGTTTCCTACTGATAAGTTTCACTCATCACTAGACCATCTCGTCCCCTACCTTCTTTTGTTTTTACTAGTAACTGGGCTTGGTAGCAACCCTCAAGCCGTAAGTATGCAAGCAACAATCTGTGGCAGACAGATGTGCTGCTGTGCCAAGCCCATGTGGAACAGCTGTTTCCAAAAGTTATGGCAATTTGTACTTGTGCACAGCAGATTAGGTTTGAGCCTGCACCTCTGAAAGGGCTACTGTAAGCTGGGAATGGAAGGGTTTGAGGTAAAGGGAGGACCGAACCGTAAGAGCTGAGAGCTTTCACTAAATGTATTAAGTTGCATTCACGTGACAACTTGAAAATCCATGTCATAAACATCAAAAGACTTGCTATTTTCAGAAGTTTAGCAACAAAGCAATTGAAAATATTTTAGCTCATGGTTGATCTAAGTGTGCTGTGTAAAGCTGGGGATGGAGATATGGCCAGGCTGCAACAGACCTGGGAGGTCAGCTGTCAAGTATTTGATCTCACTAAGAGTTTTCTCATAGCTGGGTTAAATCGGATTAATTCTATAGTTCCCCACACTTGAACAGAGTATGTGCATTTTGGTTTTGAGAACGTACACCCGGGTCATTCTTTCTGGGCTTAAAGCTTCTAACAGGACGCTATGCGAGGAGCTTCCCCTGCTGTAATTAATCTCACTGACGTTCCTCAGTGTGTGTCAGTCAGTCATGTTCACAGGAGCACAGAGAGCCGCAGCTGGCCTGGGAAAGCCCGTAAGAGCTGATTTCTTAATATACATCAGTAGAGACAGGCTCTTCTCACAGTTATGAAATTTGTATCATCAAGTAATTTGGAAACACAGGGAAATAAACTCTACTGCCAATATGGGACAATAAATGAATTACTGTGCAAAGAAAGAACACAGATATTGTAAGACCTACATTTTGTACAGTATTTAGATGTAGATAAACAGTAGACTTATGTAAATGTTTCACTGTATCTCTATACATTACAAGGCATTCTGCAACTCCTTTTTACCTACTCAAAACTGGAGCCAAATGGAAGCAGTAAAGCTTTATTGTTATTAAATTAATAAAGATTGCCCTGTGATACAAATTCAGATCAGATGTCAACAAGAACAACAGTGTGGGTTTCCACTGAATTCACCTTTGCTTATATCAAGTTCAAATTTGACACTCTGACAGAACCTCATTTCTTTCTTCAGCCCCCAAGAAGTCAACTGCTGATACTTCTGAGACGATGAATAAGGTTTGGTTCAAAGTTTGAGAGGCATGTATTTTATGTCAGTGGTGGTTTTTTAGGAAAATTCTTAGAGCTGATATTACAGCACGTATAATTAAGGGTGCTCCACTTAATTGGTGTGTCCTGGGGGCTCTTAACCTCATTGTTGTCTACTGCTACTTGGGATAGGTACAACTGACTGGTTTCTTGCAAAGGCTTACCTGTGCAACTCAAATTAAATTAATTAAAATACAGGCGGTAAACTAGTTTCTGAACAAAAGAAAAAAAAAATTCATGATCAGAGTTTGCTAAGAGCTAAGCTGGGATCATGTTGATGAGAGCAAGGAAAGCTATGCACTTGCCTTGGCTTTTGTAAGGCTGGGATGGCAATTGTTAGACCGTGATTGATGGCTGCTACCAGCTCTGGGCACTGCACCAGTGCCAGCACAACAGTGGAAGACTGCAAGAAATGCTAGACGAGTCTTAGAAACGCCAGAGGAGAAACACAGCTCAGTCTCTTTTCTTAGATCCAGGGCCAGCTACATTCAGTCATGGGGATCTTGAAATAACAAGGGGAGAAAACCTTTCAACAGGCAGAAAGCCATCTTCTGAAAACTGCAAAGTTCTTCTTTTTTTTTAATATTGTTTAAAGATTTTGAGTGCTTGTCTAATAGTTGAATCACTCTCTAAGACTCCTGGGAAATGTACTGGACCCAGTCTACAGCACTAACAAGCATTCACAGTCTTCCAGATTTTTTCTAGCTATAGTTATGCATTGTCTCTAATTAGTGTTTCAGTTTGAGTCCAGAGAGTTTTGTTTTGTTTTGGATTCCTCCCCCATTTGTCACCAACTGTTTTGCTGCTTTTTCCATTTCTCAGTCAATAACAGAGAGAGTTATTACTCTTTCCTTCATTCCATGAAAATACCTTAGTCCAAAGTTAATTGAGCTGTGCTGAGCCAAATATTTGCCTAATGCAACTCTGTGGAAGTTGATATCAGACCCTTTGACCCATATTCTCCAGATGTACTTCAAGAGCTAGGAGAATCCCTGGATTTCCTTAGCATTGCTCCTTTCAGTTATTAATTACTTCGGATCCAAATGCTTGCAAATTAGAATACCTACAGGTTCCCTCTCCAGCAGCTTCTGCAGGGAAATAATGCTTTTGCAGAAACTCTCCTTAGCATGGTTTGTTCCATTGGCTGGTTATGAAGCTTGTTTCAGGGCTATTAAAGCAATTATGCACATTAGGAACAAATGTTTCTTTTATATTGATGATACACACATGCATCACAGAAGTCTGATGGGGTTGAGAGCTGAGCAAGTGCTGGCTGGGGTATTGACCTCCCAAGGGGGCAGGCTGTGATCATGAGATGAGTGCATTTGCTGAGGTTTCCAGCACAGCAAGCCAGCAGTGGGAAGGATGAGCGTTGATGCTTAAATTATCATGTGCAGGTCTCAGTTAACATCCTTTTTAAAAAAAAAGGAAAAGAAAGGAAGCAGTTTGCTGCACCAGGTTCCAGTTTTTGTTTGCTCACGGATTCAGGTAAATATTAGTGCTAAATCTAGGAAGGGCTTTTTTTTCTCTTTTCTGAAGAATCCAGAAAGTGTTGTGGGATTAGAAAAGATGAGAAAAGGTTTTGTACGACAGTGAGAAAAGCTGCACTGGTACATATGGCCACCAAGGAGGCAAGAGGTTGATGGTGTAGCTCCTGATGGCCCGAGAGTGCCCAGGGACATGGCAGTGAGCCTCCCTTGGCCTGGGGGTGACCTCGCTCATGGGCGCTGTGCTCACCCTTCCTAGAGACGAGTGAAGATTTAATTAGTTCAATAATGCAGACAAATTCTAAGAAGGGATTGACAACCTGGTGATGGGAGACTTGATGTTAAGTTTGAGGAAGGCCCTTGGTGTGAGTCAGGCCCGGCAGCAACTTGAGCGTGGATCTCCTCCACCGACGTGGACCTGCTCCCTCCCAGGCGAGTCAGGGCCAAAGAGCGCCATCAGACCCAGCCTCTTCCTCCGGCAAAGTGTGAATGTGAGGAAAGTTATTTCTGGACCAAAAGCCTTGAAAAATGTCTGCCAGTTCCAATTACTGTCACCAAAATGCTCTATTCTTTGCAAACAGGAAGGAAGGGCATGCTTTTTTAATGTGCCTTTAGCTTCTGAGCTGTGGTGTGGAACAGTCCTCGTTGCACCATCTACAACATCATGGTGCTCCACAGCCACGAGCTGACGGGCCCAGCCAATCTATTTATTGTCTGCAAGTAGCGGCCATACCTCTCAGTTCCTGAGCTTCCTTGCACTTAAAATCTCTCTCAGACGCCACCAGATTTGCTTTCACTTGTGCCCCCTGGGTATGGATCCCACTCTTTGCAAACACAAAGCCTGGACAGTGCTGCCTCCCCCACGAAGGGTGAGGAGAGCAGGAGGCAATACTGACCGGTGGCACAGGGGACTCTGCAAAGTCCAAGTGGCACAAGTCTGGGCAAAGGCTGCAGGGACACACGGGCTTTGGCTGTGCCAAATTATTGTCATATTTTCAAAGCAGAAGAATGCATATAAATTGGAAGCACGGACTTGCAGCAGAGTTTTCCTGATGGATCCACAGTGCGCGCTCCTACGCCAGCATCCGATGAGTTTTTCGGGTACAAGGCAGGCTTCTTGGGCACTTGTTCTCCAGTAGGTGCAGGGAACTAAGACCATTGGTTTTGTGCTTTCGATTTCTAGGTAAATGCCATCAGCCCTGTCGAAATGGAGGCAAATGTACTGGTAAGAATAAATGCAAGTGCTCCAAAGGCTACCAGGGAGACCTGTGTTCAAAGCGTAAGTACCAAAGCCACTCCGTCATCAGTCCTTGTTGTAGGAGCATCAAGCTGGCTGTGCAGTATCTTTTTACACAACGTCAGCACTAATTGTTTGTTGTCAAAGTATTTCGGGTTAATTTACTGCCTGGACATACAGCGTACACCAGACTTAAGGGAATTATGAAACCAGAAACATTTTTTACAAAAGCCTCCCTACAGTTTCCTACATACTCTGAGCTTCTGTAAAACAGCGATGTGTCAGCTTAGTAATAGCAGTTTAGTAATAGAGAAATGCTTAATGAAATGTCAATACATTGCAACATTAAAATCCAACGGGAGCACTTTGTGAGAGGGATGCTGGGGGCTACCCTCCTCTCCCGCTGGTTCCGGTGTATGCTCAGCTCTGCTGTTCTGTCTGCTTCTCTCTGCCAGAGACTGAGCCAGACCTTGCAGGGAAATGGGGGGTGAAATGTTTTGGGGCTCTGCACACAGTCAGTGCAAAGTCACAGATTTACTGTGAGAGCCCCAGCCTCTGCCAGGACCAACCCATCATGAGGAACAACAGCAGGGAAAGCAAATATGCGACTCTTGTCTCTGGATGAAATGTCAAGAGGTCAGGCATATGCGCTCGCTTTCTTACAGCTGTCTGCGAACCCGGCTGTGGCCTGTACGGCACCTGTGCTGAGCCCAACAAATGCCAGTGCAAAGAAGGCTGGCACGGGAGACACTGCAATAAAAGTAAGTGAGAAACAAACCCCGAGAGTCCATTTCGGGGGTCTTACACATCCGATGCCATACAGAAATGACTGCTGCAAGAGCCTTTCCAGCCTCATTAATGATACCGCACTCCATTTTTTCTGATCTTTAATCCAAACACTAAAACGAAGATTTTCAATACTCCATAATTTTAACTACTTAAAAAAATCCCTCAGAATCCTTTAAAAGTGTTTTACCAAGATCACCCTTGTATTAGAAATTCCAGAATCTGGTATCAACCAGATTTCTAGATGACCTCATGTGTCTTCCACCCATGGTATGGAAGGGATCTAAAGTCCTTCAGTACTCCTCAGTTATGTCAGCTGGCTTTAAAATGTTGGGTAGGCATTTTTCGAAATAAAACTCTGTCAGGTTTTAAAGCTGATTAAAACTTAGAAAAAATGAAATGTCCTTTAGAAACTTCGGGGAAAACTTGAAGAGTTAGGCAAGATCTATGCTTACCGACTTTCAAGTTTTCTCCTCCTCTTCCCCACCCATGCTCCACAGACCACAAAAGATACTGTCCCAAAGCAAAGTTAAAGTCCTTAAAATGAATTGCTGTTGTGCTTATTGACCCATTTGACACCCAATGAGGCAACTGAACATTTCGCTGGATTTAAAATAGCACTATAAAATGATGTGAAATACAATTGGATATATCCAGTAACAACTTCAGATTTAATTTTATATTTCATGTGCAATATTGCTGTGACAGCAGATCTTCAAGAGACGTGCTGTACATTCTCCTATGAGGTATTAATGTTTAGCTTAAACACTGTTAGCTAATGATTCACATTTAATGTTTTAAGTGGCAATGGTAAAAAAGTTGAAAAAATTTGCAGCTATAAAACCCACCAATTAGCCATAAGGAATGTGGACCTTGCATTGCAGCATCAGCTGAATTGTTTTTATTAAATGATTGTTTTTATTAAATGCTGTTGATGCCTGTGATTTGTATTGCATTAAAATATATTAGAATAAATATAGTTGTTTCATTAAGAAATGAGTATTATCTAGCTAAAATGGATTATGCTGTGAAAATTAGGTTTGGGGAGTCTACTTTTCTGCTGTTAGCTAGTGGACCTGTGTTTAAGTATTTATGTCGTTCCCCGAAGGGGAAATACCCTTAATATAAGTTATGGTTAGAAAAAATGGAAATCAATATGAACTTCATAAGTTCAATATGAACTTTTTCTCTTGTAATACTCTCCTATAAAGAACTCAGATAGCAAGTGAAAAAAATATGTAGTATGGATGACTACCCCCAAAGAAGTAATTACCTGTACAACAAAACTAAAACTCATAACTACCATGTTATGAGGAGTCAATAGTCACACATTATTGTCAGCTCCATGGTTTTCCATCCTAAATTACTTTGAGTACAGCCCTGCTGTGTTTAGCACTGCAGAACTCTGTCTGCATTCAGCAAAGAAAGTGAGAATAGGCCATTTGGGTAAAATTCACCCCCATTTTAAGGGCCCATGTAGGGCTTAAATTGCACATACAAGTCTGCATGCACTGCAATTCACTCTTTTCTACTAAAACCAAACATCTCGTGATCTTGAGAGGAGATTTATAGTTAATTTGAGAGACTTGCTTCATACTCCATCAAATCAATGGCTCCTTGGTAAAGCTTTTTCTTAAAAAGAAGTGGTTAAAAAAATTGTACCTGGGCCTCAGTTTTTCAACGTCATTTCCATGAGCTTTAAGTAATGAGATGGGTAAATGAAACTATAAATAATTACAACATAATACTTTGAATTCCATTTTTATTGTTCGTTTTCAGTTTCCACAACAAAGCAGCTCTGCTAAGCCTGTTTCAGACTGCTTTTTTTTTCCCCCTAGGTGTTTATTGTCACTGCTGTTCTTTCTGTTTGCATTCAGCCATAAACCAAGCCAAGCTCAGGTAGCTGGCGCAGATTCTCCCCGAGGGGATGCTTACACCCCTCTTTAGAGCCCGTGGCCAGCAGATCGGCATGACTCTCACCCACCCGGCGTGGACTGTGCACGTGTGAACCCAGGGCTGAGTGACAGCCTGGGCGTGCTGCTGGTCCCCTGGGCTCCCTGGCGAGGTGAGAGCATCTTTCTGTCTGGCAGCATCTCGTCCGTCCCGGGGGGCACAGAGAGGGGCAAGCGTTTGCATAAGGCATAGCAAAATCCTTTGTTCAGACGGGTGAGACTGTTTCCACTTGAAGTATTAGCCGTGGATGGCGAGCCTGCTTCTGTGGTTTCTTTTCTCTTGAACTGGATAATTTTCCAGGGTATGGAGCCAGCGGTCTGAGCGCCCTGAGGCCAGCAGGCAGCAAGAACAGGCAGCACACGCCTTCGCCGAAAAGGGCCGAGGAGAGGCATGTTCCACCCGAATCCAATTACATCTGGTGAACTCCAACATCTGAAACGGTTCGTGTTACACAAAGTTCATAGCCTTCATTAACCTCTCATGGATTGAATGTTAAAATGCTGTTCATTACAGTTAAGATTACCGGCTGGAATTTTATTAGCTGCATTATAAACCACTGAGCTGATATTTACTATTCCTTTTAAGTTTTATAAATACTTCTATAGCATGATTATATAGGCTTCCTCTTTCGGTGCTTTGGATGGTGTTTCGTACTATACTTCGGTTATGTTTAAACTTCCTTTTTTGATTATATAGCTGCAAATATCTTCCAAAAATTAAGTAACAGTATTCAAGCAGAAAACCTTGTAGATGCTAACCTGAATCATTTCAATGACTACAGATTTAATTTGCCTAAGACAAAGGAAAGGTGCATTTTACATTTTTGCTATTGTGTATTTAGACTTTTCCCTCAAAAAAATAAATAAAAAAGTTGCCTAATTTAAAAACTGAATAACTCAATGTTATTTTTGGCCTTTTTTTTTTTGCAAAGTACTGTGTATTAAAAATACACTGCAGTGGTGCCATTTAACCAACGTAATATATTGTAAACAAAGTAGAACTATAATGTATGAACTTTCTGCATTGGCTTCAAGCAATATAATATATTGTAAACAAAACAGCTCTTATGTAATAAACTTTTTATACTGACGGTTATGTATAAAATAAAGATGCTGCTTTAGTTTTTCGAGTACTGCTCTGTGTGGCCTGCTGCGGTCTCATCAGCGCTGTGCTGGGACGATGGCTTTTCTAGAGCACCCTCATAAAACAGTGGCATGGTGGGGTTGGTTTCTCTGTCTCTGCTTTTAGCCCCGCAGCTCTTAAAAATATTTCAGGAGAGCAACTTCTTCTTGAGCCTTTGCAAAGGAGGGGATAGCACCAAAGGCCAGGTGTTTCTCTCCCAGTATTTTTCCTCCACCACGTCCTCCTTTCCCCCCCTGCACTGCCAGCTGGCATTGCCAAGCTGCTGTGCCCTGTTCATGGCACCTCCGGTACCCAGGATCTTCTCCTCAGAGCCTCTGTCCAAGCAGGTAATAGTCCAGCGCTCGCGATGTTTCCTGTTCAAGGGTGATGCTCCTGTGTCGTGTTGTGTTCAGACTGTGTAAGGTTTGGGTGCTGCCTGTTACAACAGTCAAGGGTCACAGTTTGTAATGTGCTCTGGCTAGGAAGCAATGGAAATGGTTTCTGTCTGTGCTGGAGAACAATATCCGCTTCAACAAAAGATTACTGACACTTGCTATACTGCAGTTCTGGGAACCTTATTATCTGGGAGATAAATAAAAAAATAAATAACACGTAATTTGGGGCATAAAATTAATGAGTGAGAGGTTTTGAGTTACAAAGAAAAAAGTCTAGTTTATTAACCTGACCTTGCTGGTCTTACTTAGCCAATGGACCCGTAGGCCAAGTAAAAAGACTTGCTTAGGCCAGAGAGAGGGACGACAGCTCTCTAAAGATCCATTTTTACGTTGTCCTTTGTGCCGTGGGACTGTAGATGCTGCCCAGCAAGCCTGATCCGACAGGAGACCAACTACCCGTCGCCATGCATAGCTGCAGCCCTCCAGGTCTGGTGCAGGGAGAAACGCAGCTGGGGAAGGAGGGGCAGGGCCAGACTGGCCCCCCGTTGCACGCCGGCTGATAACAAGAAACAGCCCAAACAAGGTGGTTTGGCCGCTAGCCTGATATCCTTCCCCAGGATGGCAGTAAAACAGCTCAGATTTGCTGAAGAAGGAGCTTTCTTAGCGTGTGTTACAGCTATGGCTGGTGGGCTCCAAAGTGGTGGTCCCCAGCCCTCAGTCTCATGCCTCCCGTGGGACCCCCAGCACCTCCCCGACCTCCTAGGGGACTCGGGGGAGCCTAGGGCACGGGGCCCTCGGGTGGCAATGCAGGGCAGGATATGACCTGCAGCCATCTTGCCTCTGTGCATGCTGCATCGCTGTGCTGCGGGGGATTTTGAAGACCAAACCTCAGTCATAGGAGCCCCCGTACTCTTACCTATGTCCTGCCAACTTGTGGATCTCTCCCCCACACCAAGGCTGTTGCTGATTGTGGTGAAATCAGCTTTCCTTTAAAAAGGGATAATCTGCTGTACCTGCAGGCAAGAAGGCAAAATACCAGCTGCTGGTGTGAGCTGGGCTTTTCCCTTCACTGGGGCCAGCAAAGTGGGCTGTGGGGCAGAAAAGGAGCTCAGCCTCCGCCCTGATTTGGTGCTCTCCCAAAAGCACCCTCTTCAAATCGAAAGAGGGTGGAAAATAGGGAGCCTGAGGCACAGGAGAAGACACTTGGGTGATGAAAACCCAGGGCGGGGAGATGAGGACAGAAACATTTTTTGAGATTTTTCCTTAAAAGTGGTGAAAGAAGGAGCTTAATACTAGGCTGAGGTTAAATGTGTAAGTGCTCTGTATCTCCAGGGATGCCCCAGGAGCTGTTTATAAACATGGAGCTCACGTTTTCTAGCCTTTTGCTCTTTCTGTAACAAAGATTGACTGAAGCCATTGGTCACACAGCACAGTAAAAAGCACAGAAATTTCTTACTTAAAATTCCTCAGATATTTTGGCTGAACTTTTTCTGCTCCTGTCAATTTCATAGAAAGTGCTTCCTTAAAAATAACAAGTGTATTCTTTTATATGGAGTAATTTATTTTGCTACTTGTTCCAAAGACACTAAATGCTGCTGCTTGGTTTTCTGAGTTTCACCACTTTAGGAAAGATCATTAATCATGAGTAGAATATAGTTGGAAAGGTTACAGAAGGAAAAAATATTCCTCAAAGTGCACACTGTAACACAACTCTTTTTCTTAAATAACATCAACTTCCTACAAGCAAATTTTCCATCACTTTGCCTTTAATGCCAGCGTGAGCGCAAAGTTTCCTGTGTAGATGCAGTCCCCCACGTCAGAGAAGTTTTAAGTCAAAAGTCCGTGATATCTGACAATGCTAAAAGAAGACATTAACGCCTCAGAAAAAGTCCAGTAGAAAGTTGGAAGTAATTTTGCCATTAAAAAATAAACTACCGAATTTATCACACCCTCTCACTGGACAGGTATGGGAAAAGCGCATGTACGTGCCATAAATGAAAATCAGTTAAAGAAAAGTAACAAGTCAAAATACCAATCTCTTAAAATAGGTCAGAGAGAAACTGCCTTTTAAGAATGTTTGGAAAGTTTGCAGTTAGCCAGAGAGAGAGGCCAAACGTTGCACTTGTGAGCAGCAGCTGTGAGATAATCAAAACTGGTAAAAGAACATAAGATGTTAAATCACTATAGCTCTAGCCCAAAAACCCCAGTGTAAGCAACTGACAAAATTATAGCTTTATAAAGTGCTTCTAATAGTGCTCGATAATTTGGATATCGAATATTAGCATCCTGCTAAGTCCAGGTGTGCAGAACAGTTCAAAGAACAAATACATAAGGTGCAGAAAAAAAGCAGAGGCAGAAGCCCTGAAGGCAAACTGCCTTTTTTGTACCACTGCCATTAGCAAACCGATGCACATGCTTTTTTTTGGTAATTCAGTTTAGGTTAGTATCCCCTTAACTCCAGCTATGCCGCTTGATTTAAAATATATCACTTTTAATGCCTCTTCACTTGACTTTTGGGGAACTGGAGAGAATTTGGGCCTTTTCTTGTTTGTGCTATGCATGAATTAGCAGCATAACTTCATCACTGCCTGCAAAGCAAGCTCTGCGGCCGTGCCACTGGGGTAGCAGGGAGCCAGTGCTGCTGTGCACACTGGGTGATGCTCATGGGGTGTCTCTGACCGGGAGGCAGCGCTGGCTGCCGGGACCTGGCACGCTTCCCCCATGTGGTGTGAATGCGTGGTCCAGTTGAGTTGGTCTTCTTCCAGCTTCAGCTGCATTTCAAGGAATATTAAGGTAAAAAAATGATAAAGAAAAAAATTCAAACCTGTTCCAGATGACTTGCTGCCTGTAAGGTTCGAACTCCAAAAGTCAGGCTCAAAGCTTTGGCCAGACCTAGTGCTATTAGTTCAAACACTGCAGCTTTGTTTCTGCTGGACAGATTTGTTACCTTTCCCTCTCACTTCTCTACATCACCTGTCCTACTGAGCTTGCCCACTGTGGAAAAATTCCTGCTTGCAGATACTAAGGGGAGATCTGGCGGCAGCAGAGTGGGAGCTGCCTGAAACGGCCTGAAGTTACGCCAGGGTTTCTCTGGTGCCTGCCCTGCCCGTGGCACTGCATCGGGCGCTCTCAAGGCATCGCTTGGAGCCACAGCTTCACAGCAGCTCCAGGTCTTGCAGTCATTTCAGCTCAAGTCTAGAGAAACTGCATCAGCCAAAAGTGCTCTACTCCATAACAGGGATTAAATCCTATTAAATCCCACAGGTCTTGCAGTGTGAATATGACTTCATGTTCAGTGAGGTGATGAGGTGCTATGATTAGCCAGGCCATACCCAAACCTTAAGATCGTGATTAGGCCAGCAACACCCTCTCCAGCTCTAAACTGTGCCAGCAAGATTTGCTCACATGATGGTTTAAAGAAAAAAGCCACTAGTTAAAAAAATTCTCAAGTGAAATGAGTCCCAGTTGTTGTTGTTTATTTTTTCTTGCAGCTCTCTGACGGGGTGGCTGCTGAGCTACAGGCCAGTAATTTGTGCGTGGCTTCCAGCACCCAGCTCCTGCTGGAGCACGGCTAATTGCACACTCCTCAGTGCCTGGATGGAGGCAGCTGCCCAGCCTGGCCGTGCAAATTCCCCTACTCTCAAAAACAATGCAAAGCTGAGGCAGGCACAGAACAAATGGGTTAGGAGAATGGCAGGCATTGGAAAATGCATGCATGCAGATCTGAGCAGATTTATTGCTTACCTCTGTGGCTTTCTAAAGTTCGCAACATTCAGATTACATTAATTTAAATGAACCATCACAATTTGAAGTTAGAAAAAACCCCACTCCATATTTTTGGCTTAGAACAACATATTCTATTATTTATACTAGTTATAGAAATTGCATTTTAATCCCTTTCCACGTACCCCATCAGAGGACAGGAACAGCCTTGTTGCACAAATCTTTCCGTGGAAATGTGAATTCAGAGGGTTTAGTACACGTACCCTGTCTGGCCAAGCCACAGCTCATAAGCAGTTCAGATGCTTACGAAGGACATCCTCACAAGTCCTTGCTAACTCTTTCCTGGTGTATCCTTGGAGGATCTTATGGCAGGGGAGGGAGGAGAGGCCAGCCTGTGCTTTAAGCACATACTTGCAGGAGGGACCTCTCTCCTCCAACCCGGTCTATGGGGATAAGCTCAAATATCAGGCACACTTGATGACCAGCTAGCTGCTTCTGGGCACATGTGCCCCAAAATGACAGAGAAGCTGTGAAACGTGGCACTGGCTTCAGTACCTGGCCTTGCTGGTGCTACCTGGGGACAGCCTGGGCAGAGGAGGAGGTGAGGCTGCCCACAGCCGGCAGCGAATGGGGCCCCTCAGTACCCAGGAGAAGGGAAAAGGTATGTGCTCAAGACCAGCAGTGCTTCCAAAACATGGTTCAGCTATTTGAAGCCCAAGTAGATGTTATTGGGTGAACGAGGTGTTGGTGTGAACTTGCGGTGACACCATTCACACTGTTGGCTCAACACGCCCCACTGTGCCTGAAAAGCAGAAGACGAAACCAGTGTGTCATGCAAAGAGCAGCTCCAGTGAGTACGCCGCCCCGTAAACCCCCTCAGCACAATGATGGGTTTTCAGATACCTTCCTTCTGGGTCCCTGCTTATGCAGAGCCTGCATGTAATGGACATGATGGGGGAGTAGCACACTGACCACTTGTACAGAAGAGCTAAATGGTTGCAAAATCAAACTGCAGGTCAATGTTTCTTGTGCCACTGGGTTTTGCAAAGGATATATTTGATTTAAGTCACACCCCCGTCTTTGCCTCCTCCTGCCCTGCCCAGCATGGCATCCTATCAGCCTGCACTTCCAGAAACAAACCCTGCAGCATCTGCAGCACAGTCCTTGAGTGAGTGTTTCCTAATACACCCCACTCATTGCATCTGCAGGATTAAGGATACAGATCCAGAGTCACTGCACCCAGGCACCACTCTTCTCCAGGCTCCTTCTAGCCATGCCCACTCTACACATGCAGACCCCGCCTTTTGAGGTGGCATCTTTGGCATGCATGAAAGGTGCTCTTCCTATCATCCTGCCCATCCTGTGCCCTGGGTTACAACTTTTTACGTGTAAAACCTTGCACTGAAAGAACATAATTTGCGTTGTGAAGTCAAACAGAGCAACCATAGCCAGCTGGCTCTGTAAACCCTACGCAGCTCCACCCCAGCAGGCAGGTATATGCCCCAGTGGTGTCCCTACTATACAAGGACTCCTGTGTCCCTGAAGGCTGCCAGCTTCTGCCTGTGCATACCGTGACAGTGCAGCTCCTCAGGCCCCTCCATGCTCTTCTGCACGCAGCCTCCCCAGGCTTCCCTGCATGCTGCCCACACTCCCCTCTCTGGGGTGTTCACCACCAGTCTAGGACAAACAGATACATATTCTTTATCTCCTCCCATATTCCCCATCAGTTTCATGAGAATCATCTCATGAAACTGATAAGGGTCTAGAAAAAAATTACAGACGTTGCTGAGTGCCCAGCTCTTCATTATTTCTGACTTACCATCCACAATAGCACACCCAGTTTGTTCTTTTCACTTCGTATTTCCTAGTTTCCATCTGATTTCCATTTCATTACAGCTCTCCCTACCAGCAGTTCCAATAAAAGTCCAAAACTTGCTCATCACATACGAAGAGCTTGGTGCACTGTTCCTAAGCCAGTCACGTGCCAATACACATCCCTTAATCAGCATGCTCCAGTTGCGCTGCTTCCTGCCTGCCCAGCAACACCAGCGAGCCTCTCATGTAGGCAAGGACCAGCGGGACTCCATTAATTCTCCAGCAGGCAGTATTTGGAAAGGCCACCCCACACAGTTTATACCTTGTGCATCACGTTTCAGCATCTTCTATGTTATCCATGATGCCTAGCTTGCAGGAGCCTTGCCAAACAGAGCCCGCCATGACCCTTGGCTGGCATTTTCCCCAGTCTTCATACTACTGATTACCAGACTTTGTTGGACAAACTTGGCTACTATGTAAACTCCTTGTGTGCTGGACTCTGGCTTGCTTTAAATTAGGCTAATCCAGCTGAAAGTCAGAGTGCTCAATTGAAGTCCTGGCTGTTTTCAGCCTGCACAATTCCACTCTTCAGCAAGAGGGTGGTTGCTGTGGGTACCACCTCTCCCCTGGTCTATCTGGAGAGTGACTGCCACACCTATACATCTCCCAGATGGTGCCACTGTTAAAAAAGTTAAGTGAATGCTCAGCACGAGCATTCTTTGGGACATCTTTGACTAGATCAGGTTGCTCAAAGCCCCGTCCAACCTGACCTTGAACACTGCCAGGGATGGGGCATCCACAACTTCCCTGGGCAACCTTTTCCAATGTCTCGCTACCCTCGTTGTAACAAATTCCTTCCTTATATCCAGTCTAAACCTACCTTCTTCCAATTTAAAACCATTGCCCCTTGTCCTGTCACTACAGGACCTGGTAAAAAGTTTTTCTCCATCTTTCTTATAAGCCGCCTTTATGTATTGAAAGGCCACAATAAGGTCTCCTTGGAGCCTTCTCCAGGCCGAACAACCCCAGCTCTCCCAGCCTTTTATCAAATATTTGATTTAGGTTTTTCCCCTCTACTACTACTCCCTTTCTTTGGTTTGATTTAAAACTCAATAACTTCAAATAAACAAACAAGAAGTCAAATAGACCCCAAGTAACTGAAAATCCACAAGAATTGCATTTGTTCAGAATTCCCCACTTCTGTCCTATTTGGAGGAGCCATTCAATACTGCAGTAACACCGTGTTTAACTCTGCAGTTGTCCCTGGTAGTACAAGAGTACTACAACGTTTTTGAACACCTTGTGGACCACCCACAAGCAAGAGGAGCGGCAACTGTGTGGCCACAGAATGCCTTGGATGTGACCTTTCCTTGGGGATCTAGAGGACAATAAGAAAATAGTTTGTTGGCTAGTATTTTGACTGAAATAGGTTTTGATCACTCAGACCAGTCTGTTCTGCTTGAGAAAGAGCAGTCTTCTCTGAAGCAAATGAGTAACACAAAGACCTAAGTAAAACGGATGAGCTGTTAAGTATGGAAAGTACCTGAAAAGAGCCATGAGGGTAGTTAAATATTTAGATTCCTGCTCACTTTTAAAGTGGATTTGGCATGTCCTCATGCAACAGCTCTGACTACGCTGCAGTACTCTCATATCCATCGCAAAGGTTGTTCTGGAAGAGTTTAAGATAAAAGAAAGATCTGCTGAACACAACATCTTAATGGAAAGAGGAATGCAAAATCCCACATTTCTTTTTAACTTTGCTTCCTCTCCTAGCAAAAACTATTCCTTCTGTATGTGCTTCTTTCAGCATCCCAGAAAATAGAGAGGGAATAATCACAAAGAAAAAAATGTCTAATTGGGAGGTATGCTTTGTCTGTCATACCCAGCACAAGAAGTAAGGTCCCTAAAAGACAAGCCAACGAATGTCCCTTCGAAATGAAGCGGGGGAGGATCTTTTAAAAACCTTGCAAGTGATTTACAGTAATTAATGCCACCTTACTATCCGTTGTGTAACACTCCACTCAGGCTTCCTCCTCTTATAAACAGACAGTGAAACAACAGTGTTATTTCATATCTCTGAAGCTGTTATCAGAGGCAAATAATTTTGCTGTGAAACTGGAGTGCAGCTATAAAGCTGCTGCCTCACTGCTTTGGATCTGAAAACACGGCTGCATGGCACAAATTTAACTTGGCTCTTTACGGGACATATTAGGAGCCTAGAAGCAACTTCTGCTGAATGCATGCAGGTTTGTTTGACTTTCAGGCCATTCTGGGTCAGCTGTGTTAGCCAAGCCCTGGAGGTTGTCCCAGACTCAGGGACATCCTGAGCTGTTTGATCCTGCCCGCTTTTCCCAGTTAAACAGAGCTCTTCCAGCTGAGTTACCCATCAAAGTACAGAGGGGAGCAGCAACGAGGAGCTGACAGTGGCTCTCTTCCCTTTCAGACAGTACTGAATCATCGCTCACATGAAAGGGCAAGAGAGGACCTTGCAGTGATGTTGATGTAATTTTCTATGACAGACAGAATTAAAGATCTTAACCAGATGTTGTTATTAAAGAGGTGTAGCACTAGTTCCAGAAAAAAAAGGGTCTGCTTCCAATATCTGTATTTCAAAAGGGATCTTGGAAAATTTATGAGAATTGAGAAGAAAGCAGCAAGAGCTATTCAGAATCATGGAAAAGTGCATCGAAGAGTGAGAGACTTTGAACACAATTCAGGAGGACTGGCTGAGCTGCCCAAATCGCTCCCTGCTGCTACAAGAGAGGTCCTTCCTTCACCCCACGCACCATCCTCACCACAAAAAAGCAATCTTCTGCTGGGTAAGTGAGCTCAGCCAGCTCTCCATCAGATCAGCAGAAAGGAGGAAATCTTTAAAAGGTATCTCACCCACGGTCTTCAGCTACTTGCAGGCCCAGCTCCCTTTTACAAAGATATCCTCTGGGGCTGAAAGATTGAACCTAACTAAATTTTAGACTGGATACAGGGTACATGTTTTTAACAGTGGATTAAGTAACTGTTAGGTTTCACCTGGGACCGTGGCAGATTCTTCATCACCTGAGTCTTAAAAGCAGGACCTTCTAAAAAATACACCATTAGTTAGAAATGAAGTTACAGGTTTGATGTAGAAATGATCAGACAAGGTTCTGGTTCTTTCCACACCGAGTACCTCTCTACAGTTTCACTCCAGAGGTGGATGAAGCTTATTAATGACTGAAGTCACAGCTAGGTGCTGTTCATACACCGATATTTGGTTCATAAGAGGCATGTTACAACTTCAACTAGTGGCAAAGCAAAGAACTCAAGACCGTGTCAAACCCTAAAACGTCTAATTTCCAAAGAGCTGTGGCTTTTATATTTCTTTCCTTGCTCCTGAAGTACATTTTTCACTGTACCATGGCAACTGTTTCTCTTCACCCTGTTGCTATGTGAAAATTGGGATTTTAAAAAGCTATTTTGAAGGAGTTTTGAGAAAAACTTCAAAAATTCACACCACTTAAAGATCAGGAACAGAGAAATTTTGAAAGAAAGACAAAGAATAGCAGCAAGCCTGCGATACGAGCCTTTGTAGAGGCAGCTACTTGCAAAAGCCCCCCAGCAGAATGAATGTCTCGGTATATTTTAAATGAAGTGTTTTTGCAGATATGGTCACAGCTGCGTGGCCTTCACTTTCCTGGGTACTAAGCGTGGGTCACAGTGGGTTACGTGATTGCTCCTGCGTATCTCGGCACATTGGGTTTTCCAGTGCTGGCCAAGCTCCACCCTGGACAAGTGTTGCCTTCATTTGCTGGCAGATCGTTCAAGGGATCTTTTTGTGCGAGTGACAGCTGAAAGGCATTAAATTGTACAGTAAATCATTTAACTGGAGCCTAGAATGTGTGAACACCGAACCACAAACTCTGACAGAAGAAAATCAGAATTTATTTTGTGTTTTGAACAGTTTTAACATTAATGGCCCAGTTTAACCACATATAACAAGCACAATCTATTCAGTTTTCAGCAAGGTCTTCAACTGGATATTGTATACCTCTGTGGTGGTTTCCTCTGAATTATTTGAGGTTTCTTACTTGGGATTTTTGTTGTTAAGATGAATTTTCTTCTCTTGAAAGGTGACAGAATGCTAGCTGGGGAAAACAAAGTCTGTCCACACCACAGTTCAGCAGGGGTGGTAGCAAACCTCGCACACTTCCCCTGCTCCCACCGTGCAGGAACGAAGGATGAAGAAAGACAGTCTGGGATGAACAGCAAAAAACTAATGACACTCGTCACACTCAGTCTTGAATTCTCCACATCTTGGGGAGGGTCTGCTTTTTTTCTTCTGGGTTTCAAGAAATGCTTCCTTTTGATGGTTTTCTTCAAATAAAAACACATTCTTATGGGAAAAAAAGTTGGGTTTGACAAATCAACATTTTCTACAGGAGCCTTTTCATTGAAAACTCCTAAGTCACTCTATTCAGAAAGTATCCTCATCCAGTCAGTTTGGCTTAGTGTAAACTCAAAAATGTAAGCCATATTCTGAAGTCAAAGGGGACCAAGTCAAGGAGAAAGGCAAAGGCTGAAGGAAAGTGAGCTCTGGGCAAGCAGAAGATGACAGCTGTTAAAGGGAGCCCTGCTGGGGCCATCCTGGGAGCTGTGAGCTGCTGCTGGCAGGAGGGACAACAGGCACTTACTGATTTACCCTGGCACTGAACTGCCAATTATTTGTTATAGGCACTAACAACTTTGCACCCAAATTCAGCCCAGCTTTTCACGTGCACAGCCATCAGAGAGAAAGCCTTGGTTTGTGGGGACATTGGTGTGCTGTAGCCAGCCTAGGGCTTGGAAAGAGGTGATGGCGTTGATGCTGGAGCATCCAGCTGCCCACTCACCTGCCAAGCTGGACTCCCCAGCACCTCCTGTCACAGGAGGAGATACCGCACTTGCAAATGGCCAGCGCTCTGTGGAGGTATCACCTTCTCTCCAGGAAAGGTGTTCATGGCCATCAGGCTGCCTATCTCCTCTGCTGGCCTTGCCCTCTCCAGCCACCCATCCATTTCTCGGCTACAGCTTCTGAGTAGACAGAGCCCATTCACAGTTACTGGGGTACCAAACCTCTGGGTTTAGTGACATTAGGAACCAATTTCCAAACGACAACAAAACCCACAAAAACCATACGTCCCCAAGACACCACCTGAGGTAAGAGTCTCATGAGCCCAACAGTGCCAACGTGACCTTGCTTGGGGGGCCCCGACTCTCCACCTTCACCCTCTCCACCTTCTTCTTGCAGCTGGACCCGTTAGCGCGGCGCAGTAAGCAGACGCTTTGGTTTCAACATTACCGCTCATTTCAACAGAGCCAGGGCATGCATATTGCTGTAGTTCCTTCCAGCAGCTACCCTCCGATGGACAGTCGGTCCCTCTGCAGCACCATCTGCAGAACCCTGCCACCAGCCTGCAGGGCTCCCAGCAGTCCCAACTTCTAGGAAAGATGTTCCAACTGCTGCCACGTTACAGAGCAGGAGAGCAGAAGGACTCGGGGGGTGTGCATCTTTGGTCCTGCAAGGCACTGCCAGGCTGCCCCACCACAATTCAGGGCTCCCATGGCGGTGGAGTTTCAGCCTTTTCAACTTCCAGCAGTTTGGATGCCTCCTGTGTTTGAAGCTGCTGGAACCACATCAAACAGCCACGAGCAAAGAATGCCGTCGAAGGATTTATTCAGCCTGGATATGAGTGTTGCTGATGGGAGAGAAGGGAACAACAAAGATTTCTCAGCCACCATTGTGATCTACCCATTTAAAAATTAAAAAAAAAAAAAAAAAAAAAAAGGTTCCTTTTACTATCAAAACCATTTGGCTGAGCATTTTACTGCAGACCCTGAGCAAGTTCCAAATTGCCTGGCTTACATAAATACCTCTACCACCAGTGCGCCTTTTGCAGAAGGAAAATGTTTATAATTGAGTAGTAAACCTTACTAAGCGGCAATCATGAGATACATTTTTAAAAAGCCAAGTATCAGACTTTTGAATTGAAAACCTACAACTGGAAATATAAATTCCAAAACAATAAGTACATTAAAACATTACTGTAATTAAATTAGTTTCACATTGGTACAGTAATGCATTTGTGTACAAAAGGTAATAAATTGTAACTTTTTCTACTTAGGGAAGGTGATTTTTAACAAAAATCATTTTTCTTACTTCCTTTTCTTTTTTCCATGCTTTGTTCCAGATTCAGGGAAGAACATCGGTCCAATATATTTTCATCTTTATCTTATGTTTAGTGCATTCAAGAGAGAGCAAAAGCCCAGTCCACAAGCACATTTGCACTAACTAAGTATATGCATTTTAAAAACTAGTTTGCACATGAAACCAGTGCAACTTCCCCTTCCCTCTTCCTATCTAATCCCAGTTACATCTCTTTAAACTGGGCATTTCCACTGCCTTCTCATGCTGGTCTTTTACAAGAACAGGAGCCATCCAGGGTGATCTGGACCCCTCTGTAGGGCTTTTTACAGCCATTGGTGCTGCCCCTGCTTCAGCAGTGTGCCCCATTACCAGGTTTAAGCAACCCACAGCCTTTTCCCTTCCTTGCTTTTGTTCTTCCTTCTTTGCTGCTGTTACAACTGGTGTGCCTAAATGGAAGGTGTAGAGAAGGTGGAGCCGGAGTCTTCCAGGAGCTGCACAGTGACACAAAAGGAAGCAGCAGACATAAGCTGCCATAAAGGATATTCCAATTCAGTAAAAGGGGGAAAAAAGGATTTACTGTGGTGATGGTCAAACACTGGACCAGATGTTCAGGGAAGGTATGGAGTCACCACCCTTGGGGGTGTTCACACTTGCCCAGACACAGCCCTGTGCAGCCTGATGCAGCTCCCAGCTGGCCCTGCTCTGAGCAGGGATTTGGACCAGGTGATCTCCTGAGGTGCCTCCCAACCTGAATTAGCCTACAATTCTGTAATGGCCCTTAATGAAGGGACACAGACAGGTATGTCTGGGATCTGTAATAAGATCACAGACTGTACCTACTGTCTATGTGCTGGTTCCCCACATCCTGTGGATATAGGTTTGAGACAACAGATAAAACTATCCATGTCAGACAAATCCAACAGGAGTGATTCCCTCAGACCTGTTTTGCTTTTTAAAGATACATCACAGTTCAGTTCAGTGCTTGGGATGCATAAGCATGACGTATAGTGCTCAAATCAAAACTTTTTTTCCATATCCATACCTGGAGACATCTAGAATTTGCAACAATTTAGCCCCTCGGATGTGCATGTCCAAACCACATCCTTTATTGGATACCTTTGCATTTATAAACAGCATTGTAAGTTTAAGGCATAATTTGACCATGATTTGCCATACTCTGCAATAGTTATAATCTCACCTATCATTAATGACCTGCTTCACACATGGCCATACTTTGCAAAAGTCATAATCCTTGGGACTGCAATTTCCTCAGGGTCTGTTGCCATCTTCCCTGCTGGACACTGGGTAAGAGCAGGAAAAGGAGGAAAGTGGACAAGACCAAGATGAGATAGTAGGGCAAAAAAATTGCCTACCAAAATATATAATACTTAAATTTTGTTTAAAAAAAGGGACAGGTGAAATCAAGGGTTGCTGGCTTGGCATTCTTTTCACCTCAGGACCAAAGGAAACATCCAAACAGGACTGTCCTTGAAAGGGGAAAAGCAGCAACAAATTAATAAGAAGACAGACAGGAACCTGAAATACCACCCCAAACCCTCCTGCCTTTCCCTCTGACTGGTGGCCACTTACCTCTCATTTCCCAATGCAGCACACAAGCAAATAACCTCTCCCTGCAGTGCTTTATTTCTGCCTGGTGAGAGCCACAGTACTAAAATACCTCAGTTAGTATTTCATGCTAGTCTGGAAATATGTCGGGGGGGTTTGTGTGTATAATATAAATACCTCCCACTGCAATTAGTCTCTGCTACTGGGAGAAGAACAGACGCATCAACATTGCTTTTCTGCTAAAGTGCCGCTGTAGTTTCAGTTCATTCTACAAATGTGGCATTGTCTCCTAAAATTACATTACTAATTACAGCTAATACACCCAAGCCCAGATGAATGCAACTTTGATCTGAGTAGCACCCCTACGCAATCCCTCTGGCACGCAAACGGCAATTACACAACAGGGCTCAAATACAGCTTGAAAGGAAAGATGTAAGGCCAATTTATTTAGTGCCCCTAGACTAAACAAGGTGCTTATTCCAGTGCCAGATTACGATTGACCGAGATTTACTCACCAAACATTTCCCACTGAGAATGTGCAACAAACTGCACTTATTACTAGTCCAGTTGGTTTTTAAAAAAAATATTAAAAGAATTTTAAAAGTCCATCTTTAGCTGCAATTTTGGCTGGGCTGCCTGACAGAAATCAACTGCCAACTACAGCAGCAGAGCAGGCTGGAGGGAATAGGTGTGGGGGTACGAAAACCAGAACAAGACAGGTTTGGGGGATGGCAAGGAACAACGGGAAGGAAAGAAAGAGAGAGAGGAGAGAAAGGGAGAGAGAGTATAATTGAAAGGGAAAAGGAAAAAAGAGAAAGTAAGAGAGGTTAAAGGAATATAAGGACACAGAAAGCAAGCACGGAAAAGAGAAAAACAGATGTGAGAAAATGAAGGAAATTGAGAAAGAAAACAGAGTAGACAGGTCAAAAAATAAAACAGAAAGGCTAGCCAAAGATAGTTCCCTTGAACACTTGCCACAGACAAGCTCACTAGGACAAGAGCAGGAGCACGTTCTTTCAGCTTTTGGAAGGAGCCAGTTTAGCCGCCTTCTGCTGCGATCAAGCACGTGAAATCCCCATTTCTCAACTTAATCAGCTACAGGCATGAGTTCAAGAGCAGAGCTCTCCTCAGCACAGCTAGAAGAGAAAGCACTTGCCACGTGGCACCTAGTCCTAGACATTTTGTGTGCAAGTTCTGCCACAAAAACCTGACTGAAAAAAGGCTCTGTTTAGGAAAAAAGAAATGCAGGGTCAGCAATTTAGCAGTACACTGTGACAGCACTAGAGAGCTGCAAAATATGCACACACATTTGATTAACAGGTATGCAGCAGTTATACTCTGGGGGAAAAAAAAATCAAAGGAACAGAACTTTTTCACTGCACAAAACCAGAGATAAGCTTTTCTGCACACGTCAGAGTTACAAGAGGGGGGTCACAAGCCAAAACAAAAGGTTCCTTTTTATTGTCAATGAGGAAAGTAAGTCATCCCAGACCTTTGGTTCATATGTCAGAACAGAGCTGAGGTGGATAAGAGAAACTGATATTTAATTGCAAAAAAAGTGAAGTAATCTGAAACCATTTACAAATTCTTACTCATTTGAAGAGACACCAGAAAAATTTATTTAGAAGATACAAATGTGGTCTTGCATCTTTTTAAGAAAACAAAACAAAACAAAGAACAATCATGTCAGAAAGACTGAAGTGAACAAAACAGATAAATTCTGTTTGCCTTAACATGGAGGGTGAGGCAAAGCCAACATCTTACTTTTTGAGTCTGATTTACTCTTTCTTTTAATTCAAATCTTATTTCTATGATTTAACATCTACATTTAAACACACCAAGATGAAGTCTGTGGCTCTCAAACAAAATACAGCCTTAACTCACGCAAATAGAAGAGTTATTCAAACATTGATTGAAAGGCATATAAAATTGTCATTTGCCATAAGAAAAATAATGCAGGTAGCACAAAAATCTTGATGACATTCAAGCCCATCAGAAGCCATTTCAGTAGCTACCAAATGACATTTTAAAGCAGGAGTTAGGGACTAAACTTTGCAGGAGTATAAAATCCTTCTGATGACTCACCCTAAGCTTATCTACTGAAATCCTGCATAAGTATTCAAGGTAATTACTACATAATCACTAAGTCATGCTGGCATGTGGGCCTAATTTGTTTTAAGAGAGATGAAAAATGTGAATTGTCTCTTCAAGCAAGAGATCAGGGCAGGAAACCCTAGGGGAAGGAGTTCAGGTTCTTATTTGTGTGCATTATTGTTTTCAAATTAAATCAGTCAAGCCAAGCTCACAGAGTCAGTCTGACTGCACAATAACCTGGCCTCTTTCAGTGCTTTGGAGCAGTAAGTAGGGTTTCTATCTATCTCAATCCCCACTCAGAACATCCTTTTCTTATAAGTATTTAAAAAAAACCCCAAACAACCCACCAAAATGACAAACGGTAAGTAATTTGAATACTTTAATAACAGAATTCCTGAAGTCAAAGGTTTCCTTCCATAACCTTATGTAGAATTTACAAGATCAAAGAAACCATATACCTTTAAGCCATAATCTTATAAGTCACCCTTTACAACTGCGAGTCCAAGCTTAGCAGGGCTGTGCTTGTATTAACTAGTTGTAAAGCATCCATCACAGACAGAGGGTAAGTGTGTACATCAAACTTTGCCAGATGGGTCTCACCTATATGATTTAAAAAAAAAAAAATCCCCTCCCTTCCCTTGCTGTTCTAAAAAACCTTGCTAAAAAAAGCAGCACAGGCTTTTAGCTCACTTTTTCCCCTGAATGAAGGAAGAGCCACCATAGGAGTTAATGTACTAAACTGAGCCCAGCATAGCAAAATCAAGCAATGTTGTACTGCGTGTGTTGACTTTGCCATGCACTGAAATTTTAGTAAGAAATAAATGACTGTGGTGGTCACACTGAACGGAAGAGCTCTGGGTTCGGCTCTCTGCTCTCGTGCAAACTTGGATAGTGAGCTTGGGCAAGGAACTTAGTAAATCTCCATCTGTAAAATGAGGATAAAAATTGACTGTCACACACATAGATTTGTCCATTCGGGCCTTGAATGAGCAAATCCTCAAAGCCTGTGACATCCTATGTGCAGGCAGTCATGGAGACACCAGGTAGCTGGAAGGTCAGAATTTGACTGAAAATTGTTTTGAAAAGCATCTCCCTTCTGAAGTAAGGCACCCAGGACAACAGGACTACAACATCAATAACAAACACTGCATTCTGTGGTCTTTTCCTGAGCCAAAAAGCAAATGTTCCTGCAAAATATGCAATTAACAAGATGCTAAAATTGTTCTGTGGCTATGAAAGTGCTCAGAAACATTCATTTTTAGCTCTCAAATTATTTGGGTAGACTTTTCAAGGAACGGGATAAACACAGTGGTCCTGTAAGAACCATTGTCAGCTTCAGATTGGTGTGCCGCCTTATTGTTACGGCTATAAATCTCCTGAAACATTTAGATTCCCTCCCGTTAGCACCAGCAAAGCAGTCAAGATATTGTCATCAGATACAGCTTCACAGCTGCACAGAGCTCCCAGATCCAGCCAAAGCCCAGAAAGTCTAAAAGGGGCAAGGGAGCGGTGGTGGGTGCCCAGGCTGTGCAGGGGTGCCACAGCACGTGGAACGGGTGCTGTGGCTGCTCAGTGCCATACAAACAGCTGTGGGACAAGAGATTGCAGGATGAGACACTTCATTTTAGCTGCTAAGGAAGGAGTTAACTGAGGACCTAAATTTGGGGTTAAAGACTAGATGCATAACAGATTTAGGATGGGATCTGTGAAGTGAATATAGCGCTTGGCACCCAAGAGTCGAGGAGCTTACTGAGTATGATCCATGGAGCTCTACATATCCCTCCTAAGCCTAAAACTCAGGGTAGCTCAGGACATCAGGAAGATGAGGGGAGATGCTTTACTGATCCCCAGGTAAATCCTAAATGCTTGAAAAAGCACTTGGATTGTTTGTATGGATTTTACCTGCAAGCATCCAGTTCTGAGGCTTGCAGCCACCTGAGCCACAGAGTTCAGCAGGCTGCACTAGGTCTCCATGCCTTCTGTGGGGCAGCTGGTCTCCAGCTCTGTGGCTAACAGAGGCACCTGCGGATGTCTTTTCCAGTGCCTTTTCTAAGGACTCCCATCCAATGAATGTTTCGCATAAAATACAGGACCAGGGTTAGGAAAGGTAAGCAAACCCTGGGACTGTCTCCTCCCAGAGAAGGCCATGGTCACCAGCGTGCATGCACTTTTCCTACATCATTGCTTCTTGAATTCCTGTTGTATCATGATCTGGCTTCGCATATACATCTCTAACCTCTCAGGTGAGCTCTCTAACCACCATTTTATAACAACGAGGAAGGACAGCAGCAAGCATTTTTTTGAAACCGTGGGTTTAAGTAGCTCTGGCACCTCAGCTGAAAGTATGGCTTTTTACCCTATATGAATGAAACTACCTCTCGAAACCCAAAGTGATGAGGAGGTTTATGTATGCTGCACTTAGCTTCCTGGCCAGCATGCTAGCTACTGTAGCTCTTCTTCTGAGGGTCCTGGGCATCTTCTTAGATGTTTAGATCAAAGCTTAGCTTTGTTCATGGATGTAGTCATACACCCAGAACTGCCTGGTGCCAGGCTGGAAGTCCCAGCAGGTTCTCAGGGAACGATCCAATGCAAAGTCCTGCTGAGCCACACATAAACTCCTTTTAAAACCCAGCTATTGTTCCAGCACGTAATTCATCTTTTGCTACCCCTTTTTGTGTCTATCTGGGGATTCCTGAGAATAATGCTTCTATAAAAGAAAGAGCAGAAGTTCCAAATTTTCTCCAAGTCCCTGGGAATTTGTCCTGTAATTTAGTTCTTCCTCCAGGGTGAGAAATCCTTCTCTGCTCATATGTGCATATGATAAACATATGGATGGCTAGGGAAAAGGGCTTAGCTTTCCTTCCTCTTAAATCACTTTTTCAGTGATCTTTTCACAGAACATAAAGAAGTTTATTTTTATCTCCCCTTTAAAACTCAAATCCAGTGGGACATCATGCAAGACGCAGCTTTGCTAAAAAAAAAATTGGTGGAAAGGATTTCTCTCTGGAGAAGAAAGCTTCGCACATAGCAGTTTTCTTCTATCTCTCCCCCACCCCTTCCAATCGATACGAATTATTCAGTCCCAGAAAATACCAAGACTTTTACTCGGTTGTTCTTGCTTCCCACTTGATCCAGGTCCTGTCAGCTATTTCCTGACAACTGCCTTGCAAAGGGCCACCTGGCCCAGCTGTGGCCAATTTGACAACTAATAACCAACCAAAAGAGTTACAGCAGCTTGATGAGAATCGTTCATGACTACTATGCTCTACAACAGACCCAGCTGCACCCAGGGTTTACTGTAGCCCCCTCTCCTACGACAAGAGTGTTTTAGAATAAGGCCATTCAAAAATAAATGAGTAATCTCCTAGGCACAAAAGCTGTAGAGCAGATTCTGCCCTCCACTGCCTACATGAATTTTGGATGAAAAAGAGGCTTGATGTTGGCTCCTTGCGAGCATTTTCAGGTGGTGACATCAGCTGAGGTGGGATACGTCTCTGAACTGGGAAAGGGCAGAAGAAATCAGAGGTCTCCAGGTGGCCATGGCTGGGAAGAGAGGAAGAGGGCGTTCCTGAAGTGCCATGACAGCAGGTTACATGTAGGCAAGATATTTTTTTTTCTCTGTTAAACTAACTGTGTCCAAACTACTCCCATTCTCAGTGGAGAACATAGCAATAGATACTAGAGTTTTTAACTTTATTTTTTGTTCTTTATGAGAGGAAGCAATTCTATAAAAATCTTTCAAACTTCAAAACCAGTGCAATAAATCCTGCTTTGGCTTTGTGATTAAGACATGGGAGAAACTGGGTCACAGCTAAGAGGCAGAGTGTTTGCAAGGGTAGCAAAGCGACGCTATGCGGATGGCCATGCAGTGGGAATGAGGGAAGTGGCTGTTTGTGAAAGGTTCAAACCTGCTTCAGGACTAGGGAGGAAACATTTCAAGAAACGAGCAATTGCATGTCCTTGGTTCACGTTCAAATCATCCCTGATTTTTTAAATGAATTTTGTAATCTGACTTTTTCCCATTAAAAAAAAAAAAAAAAAAAGAAAAGAAAAGAAAGGAAGACCTTGTTACCTGCAGCAGTGGCTCTTGCTGATAGCACACAGCAGAGAGAAGACATGTTCCTTGCCTAGGGCTATCATGAGGTTGAAAAATCTAATAGTGGCAGCAATGCTTCTTTTATAAGTAATGATCAAATTTTGAAGGTGTGGCAGCTCTACCTTTTTGTCAGCAATTGTGAGCGGGGCGGGTTTCCACCTTTGCAAACCTAACGTTACTTTTTATAGCTGCAGTTGCTGACTCAGCACAGTAGCTGGTCTGGCACATTAGCGTCTGGCACAGAGGCGCTGGTAACAAGAAGATGCGCCCATTTCATCTGTTTATTTTGAAAACTTCCTCATTATTGTTGTTTTTGTGGGTTCAAGTACTGTAGGCCTGTCAGGAGATAAAGAGGCCTTTCCTGGCTGCTGAAGCCAGTCTCTAACATCTGCCCTGTCCAGGGGAAAGGAAAGCTATGTTAAAGGAAGAAAAAAAAAGCCGCCACAATTGTTAGCTATTTGCTAGTATGTTTAGGCAATGAGATCAGAGCGGTCAAGCCGAAGAAAAGTTTGCTCAGTTCTGATTAAGAGAACCAAAAAGCTTCTGGCACATAGGTTTTCATCTTACAGTAAATCAAAGGAGACTCTCATGAACAAAGCCCTTTTCATATTTTACAAACTATAAAACACTCCAGTGGGTGTTTACTTGTAAATGACAAAAGGAACGACATGCAGATTTCACAGTACATTGGAAAACACTGGTCAGAAGTTAGTTTATATTTAAAAGCAGCTATTGTAAACTCAATTGTATAACATGCTGATCTTTAACAGCAAACATCTGCTTATTCCTCTCAGACATTTATTTTCCCCACTTTTCTTCTAACAAAATGTTTTGAATACTGGGTAACAAAAGCATCTCCATGCTGTGTTCAATCTGCATGCACATAAAGTCAACGTGTGAGCATTTTCCAGGAACATCGCATGAAAGTTCATGCAGTTTTACTACCAACAATGTACCCCAGAGCTGACAGATATGTCTGCCACACAGCATAGGTAAAGAGAGCTTCATTTTCATGTCTCTGCTTCAAAACGCTATTCTTTAAACCACTCCAAGTTGCCTGTAACCTTTGGAATATTGTCTACGATGGAAAAATGATGAGAAACATTTGCTTCCAGACCTGACTTTCTAAGGCTGAAAATCAACAGCACACATGATTGCAGGCAAAAGTCACCAGCCAGGACGTGCACTGGAAGGACATTGTCACTGGGTTGCATATCTGAAGACCAAAGGTTTAAATGTCCATATTAGCAAATGCTCTTGTCACCTTCTATGATGGTGATTGTAGGTTCAAAACTCTAATTAATCTGACAAGTGCCACTGAAACCTGGAAAATTGAGCAAAGCCCAAGTAGAGCTTTTCCCTCCCATAATTAGGTCGAGAACCTGGAGCTATCTATCTGGTGGGTGTAACTGTGGTGTCTTTAAATTAAAAACAAACAAACAAACACAACACAACACAAACAAACTGTAAGGAAATTGCCCTTTGTGAATATTACTTGACCCCTTTACCGACCATTCCTGATTTCAGTGGCATGTATTCAGACTGCATTAGGATTAAGACACTGTGCTGTTCAGAAGAGAAAACCGCAGCAGCTCTTCAGCAGCTGTGGGAGCTGGGAACGTACGAAAAGCAACATGTTTAGTCCTCAAGGGAGGAGGAGGAGAAGGTGCCTCATGTTACTCAACAGTGATGTGAATGGATGAGTAGACGCCGTAGCCAGAGGAGGCCCTTCCAGCCGCCAGCCATAGGAATGGCTGCAGGCAGGGCTCTCCGCAGCTTGGAGTCCCATAACGGGTCGGTTTGGAGACCACACTGAAAATAAGAAAATAGTGGGATCCCTACTGACTTATCCCTGGGGGTAGGACAAGGAACAAGTGGGACTGCCATCAACAGATGGTAGGTCTCATCTCAGTTCATGTTAGGCAGTGAGTTAAATTTATGCTGGTCGCCACATGTTCCCTCTCTTGTCAGTGGAGCCTGTTGCTGGAACGACTGCTCTGTTTGTTTGTTTGTTTAGGATGGGGAGAATCATGCTGTGGAAGTGCCTGTTTCTCTCCTTTAATTAGAGATGGCATCTAGAAGACTCTCAGCTACAAACATCTACACTGGGCAGACGAGATTCTTCTGAAGCAAACCGTCAGAAAGAGCAAGCTCAGAGTGTTTGGGTGACTTGGCTAGAAACCTAACCATATCTTTCCAGCAGGTATGAATCATGTGGCTGGAGAGGGCTCACATATTTCTGGGAAACAACATGTTTTGGGTTTTACTTAAAAACAAGTAGCAAAAGAGTCATTAAGCAATGCTTATTCTCTGTCTGGTCTGCATCATCAGTGGTGTCTACAATGTCTTTCACCCTGGCAGTCCCATCCTCTAATGGAGACATCAAATGGTGCCAGTAATGGAAGAGGTGCAAAATTAAGGCAAAGGGACTGATGGAAGGACAGGCCTGGGAGTGGCTGGTGTGCATGCTAGCTGAGGAGGCAGAGTACTTTTGGATAGAGCCCTGGAGCAGGGGGGCTTCCACTTGTTCCTAGCAACTGCCTAAACTACACTTCTCTGCAGTACGTGTCACATAAAACCAGCTAGGTGAGAAGGATGGTGGAGATAAAGCATCCTGCTTGATGGTGTGTTCCTGGAGCACTGCACTGTAGAAGAGGGCTGTGAAGGGGAGGAAAGAGGAGCTACAGGACGATGGGATTAAGATCCAATAAGGAGGGAAAGGACTTTCCCCTTCTCCTAGCAACCCTATAGCTGGGAGGGTTTCTCCTCTAATCTTCGAGACAAGGGTTGCACAAGGGCTGCATCCCACAGGTGCCCTGTTATGCTTTCACCTGCTCAGGCAACAAAAGCTAAGGCCTTTCAAAGGTGTGGGTGCCTCGGGATGCAGAAAGGCATATTTTGCAAATGTACCTAGGCATTTAGTTTTCACTGCCTGCCTGCCTGCATACATAGCTCCCTAACATCTTTAAAAACCTGACCCCACAGGAATTACATCTTTTTTTAGGGCTTAATATCTTGTCAGTCTGCTGGATGGATCATCTGATATTAACTCATGTGCCCAGAGCTGTGAGAATATTGAATAAAAGAGATTAAATGCCAAATTAAGGGCATGATTTTTTTTCAAAGGAGACGTAGCACTGAAAACTGTCACCCAAAGTGGAACTCAGGAAAAGTCCAAAAGGACAGAAAAATTTCTGTCCTTCTGCAGAAAACCCTCTGCTCTTTCAGGCATAATTTTTTGATCAGAGATCCTCTTGAGTGAAAAACAGGGCAGGTTTCCAGTAGGACAAATGCACCTGATCCTTGTTATTTATAGATAGCCACACAGCAGCAGCTCAAATATTGGGGGCTGATCAAGCCCTCACAATCCCCTCTGAAGATCCTGGCAAAAGAAGGTAATCAACATTTTGAAAGTCTGGACATATTTATCCCCTAAACCTGAGAGGCAGCTACCTGGAACCCAGTTAACACTATGCAGAGTCACAGTAAACTAAAATCAAGAAGCAGCATTCCTGGGTGTTATGACAAGACTTTGCTGCATAGTTTGGGAGGACAGTTTTTCACCCCTTAATAGATATAGCTAAGTTCTAGAGACAATTGGGCATTTAATTTCCTGTAGGAGCCAGTGAAATTAAGCAGCTAAACACATATGTGGACCTGGCACAGAAATATGTGAAGAATTTCCTAATCTGGGTAAAAATCCTGAGGGTCTCTAGTAGATTATAAAGCAGCCTCAGGCTTCCAAGCTGATGCTGTGCACTGCACCGGCCTTTGCTCAACCCCACGGCCAGGAAACTTTAACGCCAAGGGTGTTACCATGTCTTCCTAAACGGAAGTGTCCTTCTGACTGGCAAGATATTACAAAGCCTGAAGATATTACAAGCCATAAAAAGCAAACATGAGGAACCTAAGTTAGACAACTCCACTGGAGCAACCTCAGTACGCTAACACACTTATTCTTACAACAGGCCTTCTGAAGTTGAAAAAAACCCCCATTCCATTTCCATTCCATTGCAGACGAGGCAAGGCAAGGCAAAGGGACTTCCTGCTATTCTGACTCTCGAGACACCACGTGAAGAGCCTGGTCCCCCTTGGTGCCCTCTGTAGTCAGTGAACAGCAGAGTCCCTTACAGGCAGAGCACCTGAACTAATCTTGCCTTGGTGTTTGGAAGTACCTATCTCTCTTCATCAGCAATGCTGAGGGTTGGACAAGGAACCACTTGAGTTAGCTCTAGAAATTTAATGAGTTCAGCTTTCCCCCTGTTGAATTTCATTGAGGCCAGATTCTGTGGCAAATCGCTCAGTCAATGTGTTCACCAGCATTAGGCAGCACTTTAACTGCTGAGCCATCCTTGCTTTCTAGAGAGAAGTTCACCCAGAGCAATATGAATGTAGAGTGACAGGGTTCACTAAAGCTGCACTTTTTTAGGAGGCAAAACCAGGACATATGTAGAGATGTTTCTCAGGAATTAAATTTCTCTTAGCTTTAATGTCGCATCACAGAGAAATCTGACATAGCATGGGGCACAGTAGATGCAAACCTCATCTGTACAGTTTTTTCAGATCTGTTTTCTGCGAGTGATGTCAGCTGTTGTATTTCTTTCTAGTGTTTTTTTGATGATACTAAAACTTGAGATTTTCTTATTCCCAGTAGAAAAACTCCAAATCTTATCTCCTCAGTTGTAAGTACTTTTTAAAGACCAACTGATAACCAAATGTACATAAACCTGAGCCCTGACAGGATATTCTTAATCTGACCACAATTCCCACTGATGTCGATGAAAGTCTGTGTCTATCAGCAAGACCGGACACTGCTAAGCAGATGACGTGGTTAGCCTGAAATGTAACAACTCTGACACTGCCGTTCACATTAGCCTACTTGTGCCAGTACCTTGCGCAGTCTTGACGGACGGGTATCTGAACCCATCTAAGGGTATCATTGTAGGTTTAAGATTAAAATACCTATTTTAACTGTAGCGCCCCAGCTGAGACTGAGACTGTGTTAAGTGATATGCAAACACATAGTCAAAGAATTGATGTCTGAAGTCCATGGCAGCATGCTGTGAACCTGGAAAAAATGTGAAACAGGTTTCTTCTAGCTCATGCACCCCACAGAAACCATACTATGGAGAAAATTTTACACCTGGGTCTCATCTTGACACAGCTGACATGCAGATGGGGTACCTACCTAAACTGAAGTTAAGCAGCAGTCTACACTCATCAATTTAAATGGAGCACGAAAATCCCTTCTCAGATGAAGGTACGCACTAACCCAACCAACAAAGGTCTTTGTCTCTGCAGACTGACCCGCTTCATGTCCTCCTCCATGAGGACCCAGCTCATCAGTCTTATTTTTCTGCTGCATTCTGACATCTTCTTGCATCTGTGCCGTACCGGTGCGTGATCGTGACTGGTCTCCCTCCTTTCGCAACAGGTAGGCTTCAGCTACAATGTTAATGTAATAAGACTTCTGTCGTCAGCCCAAGTTATTTGTTGCTACTTGTTATGGAAAAAGTCTGATAGCTAAACGTAGCTTGAAAGTTTGAAGAACGACTTGTTTGTGAATAGAGAGAACTGTAAATATGTAAACAAAGAACAGGGTAAAATATGTGATCACAAAAGTTAATTCTAAAAAAGTTTCTTGCTCTTGCTTGAGTTTCTAGGTGACCACCAGAATGAAGAGTACATGTTGTAACATTTAGAAAACACACACTGGGGATGGAGAAGGTTTTCCATTTGTTTGTTCTGTCTGTTAAAATTATACTGTGGTTTCTGAATCATAAATCATGGAGTGGAGCTGGAGCTGTATTAGCTGTACTGCACAACCTCTCTCCTGCACATAAACTCCCTTTAATCCATTTGTACCCTATGGTGGAGTTAATACGTCCACCTGCGTATTCTTCAGTCAGTAAACACAGAGCAGGTGAAATCAGGAGGAAATTTAAATGAGATCAAAAGATATGTTCAAAAGAAGGGCTTAAGCCATCTGGAATCCCTCAGAGCTGCCAGTCACACAAACGAGACCCGCTGGCATCCTAAGTGCAACTTCTTGCTTCCCTTCCTTCTGTAGCTGAAGGAAGTTCAAATGAACACTGGGCTAACAGTTGGCACTTTCTTTGTGAGGAGGCTCATTGTTCAGAGAGGTGAGGTCAGGCGCAAATTTCAAGGACGCCCAGATTCAGACCCCGAAAGGTTGCTGCTTTTGTTTAGGGAGCTCTTCAACACAGAAAAAAAAGTGGATTACTCCCTGTTTTTCCATTGTTTCTTAATATACTTTGACTTGTCCTACATCTTTCTTTAACTGAAGCAGAACAAATCTAGGAAGGCCACAGGAAAATTTGTTTGGCTTTTTGTTTGGAAAGTCTCTTTGTTTAAAAGAAACAAAATAAACAAAATAAGCTCCAAGCCTTTGATTTCAGAGAAACTGGTCTGGCTACATGGTAAGTAAAGAAGCTGTGGACTGCCCTGCTATGATTGCAATAATGTGTGCGATTCCATGACAGAATGAACAGGATTAGAAATCTAAAGTAAACAAATACGCATCTTTAGTCCTAAAGTCAAAACTGCAATTACAGGGAGCCACGTACTTCAGACAAACATCCAACAACACTTACATGTTGGGAAGGAACACTGTGCTCCTCTTCTCTCCCCAGGCTTTCAAAACTGGATTGGCAAAGGGATGCTTAACGCAACGTATTTAACACATTCAAAAATGGCTTCAGCTCCATCCTTTAGGTGGACTGAGTATCTCAAACTTTGTCTCGAACACTGCATTCGGAAAGATGCACTCCTGGGAAACAGAGACACTTCATTACAGAAGCTACTGGAGATATATTCCATGGGGGCGTTTTTTGTTTTGGGGAAAGAGCAGGACAGTTCGCAGAAGTCTTGGGTAGAAGGAGAGTTGGCTGTTCCTGATGGACTGCCAAAGGATGGCAAGGGGATTTTCAAGTGTGTTTGTCTTTTTATCTAGCTGCTGAGACATGCCAAATCTAAGACAGATCTCAGGTGCTTCTATGCTGAATTTCAACTATATCTGAATGGGCCTGCATTTGCCCTAAAATTTACCCCTCTTTTCTGCTGCCTGGAAGTGAGACACCCCCCCTCCACATGCATCTCTTAGGGATAACCCAAGCTGGTAAATCCCTAGGCTATGGCCAGGAGAGGCATAGCTGGATCTGTAGCTGTTCAGCCAGTGCCTACAAGACCTACCACAGTGCTTGGTGATGGCAGTACGTGGCTAATGCTGAATCCAACACTGTGCTCCAAAAGGCAATGCAGAACACAGAGGCATCATGACGGTGTAGGCATGCAGAACAGGGTCTGGAAGTACAGGCCTCCAGCCTGCTCCTGAGGAGAGTGTATATGTAGTCTTTAGTCAGTATTTATTTTGGCCTCAGTATATAGAGGCTGATATTTGCATGGGATATTAGAAAATAGTTCATTGTAACAGTGTCTCTGAAGTGGAGACCATGTTTAGGAAGAGCTCATAAAGCAAAGCAAAGTAAAAAAATCCTTTCATGTCTCTAGGAGAGACTTAAGTATATGCATTTCTATCATAACTGAAGCCCACAATAACCTGTATGTGCTGAGCAGTGTTTCATAGTCTAGGAAGTAATAATTTCAGTTTTAGAAACTCAGGAAGACTGTATCAACCACACACATTCCTAGAAAACAGATACCTTCCTCTTCAGAATGCATGTTATAAATCCAGATAGACTTTCACTAGAGCACACAAACATATCCTGCAGCAGCAGACTGAATTTAAAAAAAAAGCTTGCTGCTTTAAAATGCCTCCTGTTCTGCAGGACTCTTTTTTGGTTTTGAATAGAAAAGCTATATGCACTAGTGACATTCAGCTGGCAGTTCAGAAATTGTCTTGCTGAAAACAAAGAACTTGCTAGAAAAGCAAGTCCTTCAGCAAGTTCTCTAGTTCCCACTACTAAAAACATGGATATGTACAAGTAACTGTAAAAAGAATGGGCTACATCCTCTGATGTTCTTTAAAAGATAAAATAATAAAAAGTCAGAATTTAAGGGGGAATAAACAATGTTTGGGTTAATAAACAAGGAGCCCGTGAAGCAGTGGGGTGCTTGCAGCAGGAGCAATCAGCCATAGCTGGGTAGAAACAGTAACAGGTAAAATGCATTTGAGCAAGGCCAAGGCTAGATGCTGTAGGTGGAACCCAAACACTGGTATCAATGGTGCATTGATTCTTTAGTGCTCTCTTGCTCACTGAGACATAACGGTCCTTTCTTTTCTGAGACTTTAAAATTTTTAACTTCAGTGTTTAATGTTAAGGAGGTTATAAATTTTTTGTCCTCTACTTTTTGCCATGAGAGGACGAGGTCCATTGGTTGCAGCTCAGATTTCACTGCCACATGAGAGACTCGACCTTCATCCAGTCTGAGGTGGGCAGGAAGGGAACGAAAGAATGAGGTCAGGGAAGTAGGGGAAATACAAACCTGAGAAGCACTAGGTAGTCTTAAGATCCCACCTGAGTGAAAGGTGCTCGTAGGATCTTTAGGGGGCACGGACTCTATGGAAAACACCCTACAGAAAAGCCAGAAGAGTGGGATGCCAGCTCAAGGGAGACAGGAGGTTATTTTGTGATTGTTTGGACACTGAAACCTTGGACAGGGCAGGTTTCACCTTGGATGTGCAACTAATCCCCACCCTTTTCTGAAGTGGATATACAGAAAACTCCGTTTCAGAAAACCCAAGAAAGAAAATTAACTCAGGTAGTCTGCCAAAGATCGCTTAGGCTGGCTCTCCCCACCCCATGGGCCCACAGCCAAACAGCTCAGTGTTTCAGAAAAAAGCAGCAGCTCTTCCCCATTTTTTCCCCACCCTTATGCTGTCCCCAGACAGATGCTGTACTTCCCCATTCTCACTAGGTTTGGTGCTTGTTGCACTGATCTGTGATCTTAGTTAACTTACTAACACAGCTAAAAACCGGTGTGTTTGCTGGGTTAGTGCGTTGTTGCAGTTCCCAGATGTGTCTGTCAGATTCCAGGGTGGGTGTTAAAGAGGGGTAAACAGACAGACAAGAAAATGAGACAGACTCGCAGAATCACAGAAGGGCTGAGGTTGGAAGGGACCTCTGGACGTCATCTGGTCCAACCCCCCTGCTCAGGCAGGGCCACCTACAGCTGGTTGTCCAGGACCATGTCCAAATGGCTTCTGATTATCTCTAAGGATGGAGACTCCACGACCTCTCTGGGCAGCTTGTGCCAGTGCTCAGTCACCCTCACAGTAAAAAAGTGTTTCCTGACATTCAGATGGAGCCTCCTGTGTTTTAGCCCATTACGTCTCATCCTGTCACTAGGAAATATTGAAAAGAGCCTGGCTCTGTCCTCTATGCACCCTCCCTTCAGGTATTTATATACATTGCTGTGATTCCCTGTGAGCCTTCTCTTCTCTAGGCTAGTGTGTTGGGCTGACCCCAGCCAGCAGCCAAGCACCCACACAGCCACTTGCTCGCTCCCCTCTCCCAAGGGATGGGAAGAAAATAGAAGGAAGACAAGAAGTCTCATGGATCAAGATAAAGACAGTTTAATAAGTGAAGTGCAAGCTGCACACCCAAGCAAAGCAAAATAAGGACTTTATTCACTACATCCCGTCAGCTTCCTCCTGGTGAGCAGGGCCTGAGCATGCGTGATGGTTACTCGGGAAGACAAACACCATAACCATGAACATCCCTGCTTCCTCCTCCTTTCCTTGACCTCGTATTGCTGAGCATGACATTGTACAGCAGGGAATATCCCTGTGGCCAGTTTGGGGATCTGTCCCTGCTGTCCCATCCCAGCTGTGTCCTCTCCCAATGTCTTGTCCACCCCCAGCCTAATAGCTGTGGGGGCAGGGGGCGAAAAAAAGAAATCCTTGACGCTGCACAAGCACTGCTCAGCAGTAGCCAAAACACTGCTGTGTTGTCAACACTGATTTAGTCACAAATCCAAAACACAGCACCGTACAGGCTACTATGAAGAAAAGTAACTCCATCCCAGCCAGACCCAGTATGGGTAAACAGTCTCAGTTCTCTCAACCTTTCCCCACAGGAGAGATGCTCCAAACACCTTCGTGGCCCTTCACTGGACTCTCTCCAGTATGTCCACGTCTCTCTTGCACTGGGGAGCCCAGGACTGGACCCAGCCCTCCAGGTGTGTCTCACCAGGGCTGAGCAGAGGGGAAGGATCACCCCCTTCCACCTGCTGGCAATGCTCTGCCTGATGCAGCCCAGGAGGCTGTTGGCCGCCTTTGCCGCAAGGGCACGTTGCTGCCTCGTGGTCAACTTGGTGTCCACCAGGACCACCAGCTTCTTTTTTACAAAGCTGCTTTCCAGCTGGTCAGCTCCCAGCACATACCAGTGCCTGGGGTCTGTGAAACAGCCACCCAAGGTGGCCTAACGAGAAACACGGTACTGCAGTTATTTCTCTAGTGGGAGTGGGAGGGTTCATAATTTTTAAACAAAAGAAAAAAAATAACTGTCCCAGATAGATACCTTGCTGGATGCTTTCTGCATATGAGGAGGTGGTGACTGTGTGTAAAAATGGAAACTTATTCACAGTTTCTGTTAAGGATGTAGAGAGCAGACTTACAGCCCTTGGCTAGACACTGTATCCACAGAGGATTCAACCTACCAGTAGCACTAAGGCTCTTTCAATAACTTCAGAGGATTTCTGCCAATTAGGGATTCTGAAAGTCAATCGCTTTGTGTCTAGCATGTTTTACTTTGTACAAGGTAATCCGGAGACCTACAAAAGTATATCAGGCTCTGCTGGCTATCGAAAAACTTCATGTCTGATTTTCACGAGGTGTGGATGGTTAGAAAATGTTTTATATTGTGTCTAACTGATACTGTGTCCATGGCAAAAGAACTCAAGTTTTGGTGAGGTCAGAGGTTTGAATGATTGACTCCTACAGGACCTATCTGCAATAATCAGGAAGAAGAAAAATAAGGGTTTCAAGGATCTCATGCTGCAAATATGAGTTTTTCCTTAATTTCTGAGAATCGTAGACAACATCTGAGTTTAAGTATTACATCCAACATTGGAAGGATTTATATTTAGCCCTCCTGTTGACAAAGAGGCCATTCACAGAAGTAGGAGGTAGTGGTAGTTTAGGAGCCAGCGATCATGATTTCATTACCTTTGTTCTGTGTAACTAGAACGGAGTCCAAACCAGTAAACTATATACATCCTTGGGGCTTGAAAAGGGCCAACTTTCTACCAAGCTGAAAACAATTGACTGAAGTCAGTTGGGAGATGACTCTAAAAAGAAAAATGTTAATTAGGAGATATTTAAGAATATTTCACTAGATGCTAAGAAAGCCACAATACCACAATTGGGAAAGAAGGCTATGTTGGTTACAAAATAACCTGACTTAGAAGGAGAGCAAAATAAGCTGAAAACATTTTGTTTTTTTTAAAGAAGAAATGAATGAAAGGATGAATTTATAACAATGAATACAGATTAGGCACTACAAACTGTAAAAAGCTAATAAGAGAAGCAAAGACACACAGGTAGAATTTTATGGCTGGTGTGTCTAAGAACAAAAAAGGACTTTCCTTAATCGACCAAAACAGAGGAGAAGCGTACCATGGTGCTGGTTTATTACTGAAGAGAAGTGGTGGCGTTGCTGCTGTAGAGGACAGTGATTTATTCTGTATTTGGGAAGAGACCCCGAGGAGAGCATCTGTTTCCCAACCCCTTCACAAACACATTTGACCTTGAAGACTTAAATCCTCCCATATCTAGACTTTAATCATCCTGTATCTTTTCTTGTCTCTGTTTTCTCTTTCTGCACTTAACCAGTCATGCTCGGTTCTTTTCCACTTTCTACCTCAGTCTCATCTCATAGGCTGCTGACAGGAAAGCAAAACACAAGGCTAACTCCTTGCCTCACTCACGCAGCCTTCATATAACTTTCCTGCCTTCAGAAGACTCGGCTGAGTTTAGCCAGCACCCTTTTGAAGGAAAGCTAAGCCCTCGGCAAGCGTCTGCTGAGACCATTTCTTGCCCAGCTTCAAGTGATGCCAGGAGAGCCACTAGAGCTCCCCAGATCCCTTTGTCCTTTCCCTGACTGTGTGGGATGTATATCCGCCTTTGGAGAAGGTACTGTAATTAATACTGATCCACACAGGCTAGCAGAAAACAGATCCTGCTGCAATTTTTTAGACCTCAAGGCTGCAAGGCCACTATGTTGCTTTATATTACTAGCGACTGGTTAAGGTGTCACAACAGTGCCAAGGGAACATGGCAGTGCATAAGTGAACTAGAAACTGGATAAATTAGGTGTAAACGAAGGTGGAAGGATGACTTTCAAATGACTCTCCAGTACTGCAAGGTCCTGTACTCAACCCTGCTCTAGTTAACGTTTTTTCAGCAATGACTAAAAGAAAGAAAACCAGAGATGGAGAGTCTCAGAAACCACACAGACACCAAGAGGCATTATCTGAGTCCCACAGGCGGTAGCTAGATCTTATCTCCTCTGCCAGTCGGTGTTGTGGTACTGTTCCTTCCCGCAAAATCCTGTAGGAATCTGGGTTTCCAAATCTCCTAAACCCCGAGTTCCTCCTCTCTGTGGCAAACACAATTCACAGGGCAGATGAGGGCAAAAAAGCCTGTTTGGCTGATGGGACAGGACCTCCCCAGGACACATCTACAGGGCTGGACATCGCACAGAGCCCAGCCACAGGGCTCCTCATGTTCCCTCGGCAGAGGGCACAGGTTTGAACGCAGTTTCTTGCACCTTATAAGATTGCGCCCTACAGCTGGGGCATGGGCTGCTCTGAAGTGGGTTTCTCTCAGCCTCCCCTGTTGAAACAGTTTCTATTTGCTTAAATTAATTACGTATTTGTTCGGACAGGACTAGCAGCATGGAGGTTCAGAGATGAGCTGTAAGAATAACTAAAGGCTATCTGCAGTTAGATTAAGGCAGGGAAAGCTGAAATTGTATGTACATGCCTACATGGGCACATCTGCTGTTGGAAGGTGCTTTGCCTCTGAGACGATGTTAGGGATTTTCATTTAAATAAATTCAGAAAATAAGGCCCATCATCCTATTAGCATGACTGCCATCATCTGAAGGGATTGTCCATCCCTGGAAATCAGGCTTTGCAGAAGAACAAGGCTGGTGGGATTTCCCCCTGTGGTCTACTGTAGTTCAAAGGGGGAGGCCTTATGACTGTGTTAGACAGGGAATCAGACAAGATTATCACAGTGGTCTATTCTAGTCTTATCACATATGGTGGAGGATAACAAACAATTCACCTAGTGTTACCTCTCACTGAAGTAACTCCACACATTTTTGTTAACATTTTGTAGATTTGCAGGCTCCTACATAGTTTACACTCAGAAATATTCCTAGCTATTCTCAGCTTCCCCAAGCAATCTCCCTTCCCTTCTCTCCCTGGCTTCCCTACTTGTTCTTCCAAGGAAAATGTCCTTCATCCATTTTTTTGTTAAAGTTTTGAAATTCGGAAAAAGCAGATAAAAGAAAAAATATCCTTGAGTTTGGACTAAACCGACCAGAAAACTGAGCAGAAGTTTGCCAGGAATATTGAACAATTTAAATAGATGACCTAGCTGGAGGCTCAGGGTGCCAAAAAAGGGAAATAATATGGCTGCCTGTCTCCTTTTCAGTTCTCTAAGTTGGATTTGTAAATCACCAAATGATAAAGAAACCATTTCTGAAATTTTGGAGGGAAGGAGGAAGGGAGAACTATCAAGACAAGCTAATTATCTACACTTTCACAACAGCAAAGGGGTTCAAAGCAGTTAACCTGGACTGAACACACAAAACAATCATTGCTTTAAACTCACAAAACCACAGCCCACAGAAAAAATCCAAATCAGCTGTGCTATGAACAGAATGGTAAAATCTCAGAGAATGGTAAGCACCATCCCAGAAATACATGGACTGTATAAACTCTGCTGACACGTAGCAGGGACCCAGTAAAGAAAGACCCTTCTTTGAAAAGGGTCTTCTTGGGCTGACAGTCACTAGGGGGGGTTTTGGTGGGGGAGAAAGATTTTTAATGGCATCCTACACTTCTGGCACATTCACAACCGTTGTTTGCTGCAGCAGAAGTTCTCTCTCCTCAAGAATGAAAAATTTGGCTGGTTTTTAAAACCTTACGGATGGTGTGTAACAGAAGTCGGTCAATAAACCACATGACTAAGCCTGACTTCTCCCTTTTCAGTTACAGATGGACTTACTAATGTGGAAATATCATGACTACATAACAGCCACAAAGCTCATTAACATTTAACAAAGAATAGAGAATACTTCATTTATGCCGTTGGCATCAATTCCGTAGTCTCAAGGACATTGAAAGCATGAAGCAAAATTCTCTTATTAATTTCATATGATGATCCCTACTCAAGTACTCTCCTTTTCTACCGTGCCTGAAACTCCCCTTGAAATCAGCAGGGAATGTCTGCCTCATAAGAGACATAGTCAAGATCTCAAGCCAAAATCTGTATCCTCTGGTGGATAATTCACCAGAGACAAGTTTGCCCTTAACTCCTCAAATATCCCAGTCTTCCTATGACTACAACAGTTTATGACAACGAAGGATCTTCATTTGTTCCAATGAAGAACTTCCAACTGAATTTTAAAGAAAAAGTGGAAGGGTTACAAAAAAAGCACTATGGGAATGAGAGACTGTCTAAGCTGAGGGAAATGAGTTAAAGCTAGAAAAGAAATAAACCTGAAACATTCCATTTTTAGAAAATTGCACACAATGTGCATGTCAAAGGGCAGGGATTAGACCAACAGATTTGTGCCGAGACATGCTTAGGAGAAGTAAGTTTACTCACATAAGATACAGGACCATCCAGATACTGTGAAATGGCGGAAGATTATAACTAACATGCCAGACGCATGACTGAATGCAGAACGCTCAGAGATAGGACACATCTTACCATAAACTAAATTATGTGTTTTTCAAAAGTAAATAAACATATATAAAATTGATAGTTCCAGCTTTAGAACCCGAGCAACAAAATGTATAATTAATCAGGCACTGGAAGGAACAAAATCCCACAGCTATTACAAAATTGTAAAAGTCTCTAAAAGACAGTGCCACTTATGGACACTAGAGGTTACCAGCTTGTACCCAAGAGGAATCTTTTTTGTTTTGAATTGGTTGTTTTTGAAGAAAATAAACAAATTTTATGGTTGTATGTGAGCCTGGAGATGACGGTGGCTGGGTTCAGCTTCTTGTTGGCTTTGGCTTACTGTGCCATAATGAGCAAGTCAATTAAGTTCACTAGGCATGTGTCTCTCAAATGATAAAACATCAGTAACTTCTAGCTGTGCAACCTTCAGACTGCACTGCAAATTCTTTGGTTGTCATTTACTATCAACATCAGGCTTGCCATAATGAAATGCCAATTTTGTTGATCCTCCTTGATGCCATAGTATACTATAGCTAGAGCAATAACAGTATGGATAGCAGTCATGGTATACAGAGATCTATACACTCTCCAGCTGTGCAATGCATTCCTTAACAAAACAAACAAAAAAATGACTGTTCAATATTATTATTTTTTTTTATCTTTAGAGTAGCTGAGGTAATACTAATGACCATGAGTAACCCACTTGGGGACGACTGCTGGTGATTAAAAAGGCTCTGAAACAACCTTTCTAGCAGATAACCCTGCAGGAATATCTGTCTCTACAAGAGGCATGGACTAAAATACAACAGCCCATAAAACATTCTGGTAAAGACTAGTTATAGCAGCTGGTTAATGAGACGACTGACTAAGCAATAGCGTTAACAGGGTGAGTGACCTTCCTCCATCTGTCAGGAGCTATTTCCTTCAGTGTTTTTATCCTATCTATTGTTCTGTTACACACTCATTATGCAATATTTAATTATAGGTTTCTATCCACAGCTACCATTAATGATAATGCCAAGAAATGACACAAGGTGGTGGTGGAGGGGCTGAGATGGACATGGAAGAGAAGAGGTAGAAACAGAGAACTGGGAGAAAAGCTCATGGGTAGAAAACATGAAAGGGAGAGCTCCAGAGAAAGTGGAGTTTGCTGCAAATGCAGCGGACACCTTTAGGGGTTCAGCCAAGAACAAGAGGTCCACCACTGCCAGGAGGCAACAGGAGAAGCAGGAAGAGAAAGGAGTGGAAAATAGCTAATTTTTTTAATGATTCAGGGTCAGAGGGAAGAGATTTAAGGATAGACCATAAATTCATTAGAACAGCCCTATTGGGTTAACCCAGGGGTTCCCCTGGCCCAGCCTATGACTCTGGCCAGAGATGCCGAGGGAAGAGTTTAAGAACAGGGTAAACACAGAGATATTTTCCTGCTGTATTCTCCCAGTGACCAGCAGCCCTGGAGACAAAGGTGACATCTTCCAGCAAAGTTAGGTAGAGAAAGTGAGCCTAGCTACAGGCTCTGTTATAGAGATTTTAATAGCATTGTACTCCTAGAAAGAATAAAACTTTCAGAAGATACCTGTTTTGTAAAGAATAGAAACATTAAGTTTTTATCTGAACCTGAGCTTTTGAATCAAATGTGCATGACGGGAATTACAATGGGAATCAAAGAACAACACCACCCCCCCCCCAAAAAAAAAAACCAACCAGGATTTGCTTGGGGACTCTGACTTAACCTTCGGAAAAGCCATTTGCAATTCCTGTGCTTGGAGGTTAAGACCAGCTTGAAAGTTTTGGAGAGGAAACTAGAGACTGCTGCAGTGCGCTGAACCAGCAAACCACAGATTCATAGACACATGCAGAGGCAAAGTAAAACTTAAAAAAATGCCTGGATTAGTTTGCAAGAAGTAAAGGGATAGATTGCACAGGATAAGGGAATAAACATGCTCCTAAGCAATATCCAGCCTTTGAATATTGCCATTTTTCCAAGAAACAAAACCAGTTTTCATATATACGTATACCTAAAAGTGCAAAATTATTCTCTGCACAGTGCATTACCTGTAGAAATGGTTCAGGAGGCAATTGCTTCCAGTAACTACGCAGTCTTCTGGAATATCAGTGAGGCCTGATCTGGGAGAAAATGTCAGTTTATCCTTAGAAGCAGGACCCAGGAGGAGGACATTCATTCACCCCATGCCCCTTGTCACCACAAAGTGCCTCAGTTACTTTTTGGGGTAGACAGGCAACCCCATGAACCCAGCAGTAGGGCAGCCACTCTCCGGCTCTGCATGTCCAAGGCAGGTTGGAGGAAGGTCAAAGCTCCTTTATGTCCAAGGTAAGGATCTAGATATCCACATATGAAGTAAGCCCAGTCTTCTTCAACAGAGAAAACCTACAGGGGTGCTCAAATCTATTGGCAGGCCAGGTGTGAACACCTGTCAGTTAGATACATCATACAGAGCAGTAATCAGATATGCATAGTTTTGTCTTAATTCTCCTCTGTCTGTGCTGTTTGTCTTTGGTACTTCTGTTTCTTATTCTCCACTTCTCTTATCCTGGCTGGCGCCAGTGTGACTTTGGAGTACGGTAAACACCGAGACTACTCTACCTATAGACATGGGGGTGGTGAGGCACTTCCACAGTGCCCAGCGCAACCACTTGTTGTTTACAGAACCACACGGGAAACAAAATGCTCCTCCATTTCTCCGCATGAATGTTTGTGCCTTAGTAACTCTGAGGGAGAGAGCGGTAGAGGTGTCTTTCAGGGACAAATATTATAGAGGTAGGCATCCCGGAAAAGTTGTAGCAAAGAGAGGACCTGGATTCAGAAGGTGCTATGAGAACGTGCAACACTGAAATTCAGTAGGAAACTTTCTGGACAGAACAGTATTTTCCCACCCTTGTAACTGGATCAAATGCGGTTAAAGCTGATCCTCAAAGGATGCTCCTTGGGCTTACAAGCCTGTTGCACCTGTCCACGCACCGTGGCTCCCATGTGCAGCAGCAGCAGCACGTGAATGATGCAGAACACATCAGGAACTCCTTTCCTGAGCACTGAGAAAAATCAACTGCTCTGTATCAGTTTCTTCACTGTATGAAACATGAGCCCCTTTGATGTAAAGTTAAGGGAGCCTTTGGTGTCTTAGAAGATCAATCTAACAGAAAACATATTAATATTATGCTCATTGGCTAAAGTGTTAATCCTTCTCTCCTGAGAAATGTAGAAATCCTTCCTGATACTCAAAAGAGTCAAGTGCAAATCCCACACTGATAAGAAAAGTCCCAAGGAAATGTAGTTAATAAAACCCCAACTCCTTGATGCTTTGTCCTACAGTCTTTCTGCTCATAGTTTTGGCACAGATTTATGTGAACTTCAAAAAGCATAATGTCTTTCTAGGAAATAGGACAGCATCTATAAATCCCTCCAAAAAAACCCTTCACTTTTAGTCCTGTGTGACCAGGTCACTGTAGCTACACAGTCGAAGTTACTTAAAGAAAATCCAAGAACTTTCAAACTTATGTGGACTAGTGCTCAGGAAGAGAAAAGTGGAAAGGAGAGCTGTGCTGGTTTCTCTACCAGCCGTGGCTTGACACCTGAAGAGATACGTGATGCGATGCAAAGGCTCTTTTGGAGGCAGCTCAAAACAGCATAAGATAAGCCTTGCTGCTCACTGTGTGATCTGCCAGCTTTTCTTGGACCACAGGGTGGGAATTTCTTGTCTAGCTCTTTACAGAGGTTCCTTGCAGTTCATTTCCCAGAACACCTTATCTTAAACAAGTGGGGATCTAAGTCTGCTTTCTGGAGTAGGTCTCATCGTTTGTTGTTTTGGGGTGCTTAGGAGCAAGGCACCCGTTCCAGAGAGGGGAGAGAGAGAGAAGCTCTGCAGAGGTTCCAAGCCTCCATGCAGCAGGGAGCTAACTGCCCTGAAAATGGTAATGGGGGATATTTGTCCTCGGAGCATCCTCAGATACATGTCCCTGCCAAAGAACCCTGTGCACAAAAAAGGAAGACACATTTAGATAATAAAGACTCTCTGGTTTAGCCAGCTCTGAGCTGAGGTGACTGACAGGGCTCAACAGGCAAGCAAAACAGAGGAATGTGTGGAAAAACTGAATAATTTGGTTTTGCTTTTGCTTTTTTCTATTATTCCTCAGATTTGTTTTCTTTCCTTTCCATTTCTTCTACTGCCACGTTGCAGGACACCTCCTCCCCTGGCGTAATCTTTCCTCACCTCCCCTACTCAAATTCCAGCCATGCCTTGCAATGGCCTTTCTTCTCTCCTGTTCCAGGGGTGTTCCTGGCAGCTTGTTAATTAAGTGGAATCCCTGTGCTGATAAATTTCCAGTCGGTGACATTGTGAAATACTGAGTAACATCAAAAACTTCCGCTAAACTGCGCAAAGAGTTGGATCCAAGTCAGAAAGCTTTCTGTTGAACCCAAGATGCCTGTGAGCAACAAAAAAAAAAGGTGGAGATTGTTTTCTGCTGAAGTCACAGCAAACAGTTGACTGACTTACGGCATACTGCAGAAAGGAAGGGTAAAATTTAATGCAAAATGAGACCATATATACCTATTCCTCAAACTAAAATCCACTCCATCCCTTCAGGGCTTCTCTGCCCCCTAATGACTTCCGTATTTACTTAATCTGTGTATTATAGTCTTGCCAGTCGCATCTCATCTTGCACATCTCTGAGCAGCCTAACTTGGGAGATCGGCTCAATTCTGTCTTTGTTAGAAACAACAACAAACACCAGAAAAGCACTAGTATTTTCTAAGAAGGACCAAAATCTGCCTTAGGTTTCAGGTGAATCCGAATAGCTATTCTGTAGGCAACTCAAGTTTTTGTTGCGCTGAGCCCTCAGCCTACAGTTAGCAAAATCCAGGAGCCCGCCCATTCTGTGGGTAGCTTAGTGCTCAGACAAACCTGCTCTTTACAGAAAGGCACTCATATGTTGTGTGCCAAATGGAGGGAAGGACAAACTCCTCCTCCCTTCTCGAACAGTCAAGTTGGGGGAGCAAAACAACCCCACGCTTCTCCCAAAAGTAAAATGCCAGAGGATTGGGGTGTTCCAAGTCAATTGAGGAGGGGTTTTTTTATGATATAGGACATATGATTTGCGTTAGACCACATAATTTAAACATTGTAAAAATAAAAACTGAAAATCACATTTTCATTTCATTTCATTTTTCATTAAAAATGTGAGTGTGAGGTGTTGTCAACCCTGCTAGATATTTTTTTTTTTTTGCTTTATTTCACTGTCACTAAACCTAGCAAAATCCACCCAGAACATTTCAACTCCCTTCCTTGCAAAATATTAGTCCACTTTTCCTGTCAGCTCTATACTCCACTCTTTGGGAGCAAATCGGCCTCGTTTCATTTAGTGCTATATGTTTATACATGTGTAATCTGTTAGTGATTAATGTACCGGTAGGCAGTGCTCGAAATTATACTGCCTGCTCCCCCTTTTTTTTTACAAGTATTAGAGCTCTGTGCAGCCCTACAGAGACCTTCCCCCCATGTAGCTTTTCAGCTTTCCTACACAGAGCTCTGTGACTGCCAGATAAAAGGATTTTGCTCATCAGCTTTGGTTATGTTTTTCCATTTAGCTCTCAACAGCAGCAAACGATATTCCAATTTCTTCTAAACTTTTTGCTGTTTAGCACTCTGGTCACAGACTAAAACCTGATGCGGTAAATCAGGGTGGCCCAACGGCAGCTGCCACTGGGGCTGGATGCCAGTTTTGGGACACCCGCTCTGCACTGGCTATGTTATTGATGGTGGCGGTTCCTGGATGGCTGGATGCTGATGGGATGCTCCTTCTCCACAAATCCTCTTCCTTTCCCCGTTGTCCTGTTCAGCCTCCCGCAGCCGCTGCTGTGCTGTCTAGGTCACGGGTCCAAGCCACTACAGGATGTTACGAGGATAAAGGCAGGGAGGCAGATTTCCTGTACTTCAGCCTTAAAATCATACTCTCCGGTGAGAACATACAGAAAATGCAGGAAAAGGAGGCGCTTGCCTGCTAGGGCAGCGTTCCCAGCCTCAAGAGCAGCTCCCCATCTCCTCCAAAGAAAACAGCAACAGCGTAGATGGAGGCATCCCACAGACCAGTCGTCAAAGCTGAAGAGCTGGGCAGAACCCACAGCTCAAGCTGGAAACTTGGCCTGATTTAGAGGTACGCTATGCCCAAGGAGGACGGGCAAGGGGCACCTTGCTCTCACATCTCGGCTTCTTTCAATAGGCCTAAGAATCTTCCAAACACTAAGGCAAGAATGGATCCATCCTTCCTCAGCTGAGACCACCGTTTGAAGGCAGCGGACCTAAGCTGACATCCTCTTCCCATCCTGAGGTGGCCTTAAGAGCCTGTTGTACAAGCAAACTAAAAATCTGCATCGCAGCAACATTGCATATGATTTCAAAAGCGAAAAAGAGGGCCTGGCAATACGTCCCAGACAACATACTCATATTGCAACACTTATTCTGAGAGTAATAACTTCAGGGTTAGAGCGTACGAGGCATTCTCCACCCCAGTCCATCTCTGCATGGGAGTCGTGAGCAAAACAACATGAAGAATACGTTTCATCTGTAACGATCTGCATATGTGAATGGCAGAGCTTGAAAATCATGTGGGCACATGTTCCGCCTGACAGAAAAGCAAGAGGGACTTACTCTCTGTTCTGTGATCCTGGATGGAGTTTAAAAGCTGGTGAATAATCAAGATGCAATTTAGCAATCCCATTTCCAATTAATCAGTCCATTGTGCAAGAAAACGAGGAGATAAAAGAAGGAATTCCTTTTTATTTCTACACATATGTGATGGCTCTTTTCATCATCATCAAAGTACCTTCATCAAAGCTTTCCATACTCTCCAACAGGACCTCAGAGCAGAACACACCTCTGAAAGAAAAATAACTGTATTTCACTCACTCACTATTCACATAGTCAGTTTTGACTGCAGCAAAGTCCCAGTGCCTCCATCTTCTCTGAGCAGCGGTGAAATAGTAGTGGTGAAATACACTGACAGTGAGTGATTTTAACCTGCAACTACTTCTGCAGCAGTGTTAGCTGTGTAGTAATTCCCTCATATGACTTGTATTTTACTGGAGTGATTCCAGCAAGTGCGAAAATATAGTCTTATATAGGTACTTTACCTGTTTTCTGAGAAAGGGAGGCAGAGCACAGGTCGCTGTACAGGAAGGGAAGAGAAAAGCCATGCCCACCCCAGGCCTGCCCAAACTGGAGCCTTGCTCCCACCTTACTTCAAGCTTCCGCAGTTTCTGGCTCATCTTACTCTGAGAAAAGTTGCCTTCTTGAGGCAGGTCATTTATTTGCTGCTGTGAATTTGAATAACCACTAGTCTCTCTGTTTTGAAGGACAGCATCATTTTTCATGTCAAAATGCTAAGAAATTACACATTGAGGCTCCAAAAGCATCCCGATTCAAAATAGGGATAACAACTTTGGGAGAACTTTTTCCTTCTGATGTCCAAACTTTTGGCAAAAACCTTCTCAAACCTAAGAGAGCTAGAAACACAGTGTTCTCCTTTTAGTTTTGTAAAGAAAACTGAGGGAGGCGTTTGGGGTTTTTTTGGGTATAGCCTGACATTAGCAGCTAAGCCTCAAAAAAAAAAGACAAGAGAAAGCCCCCACTGACTCAATAACTGGGGGAGCTTGTAACACAGGAAGAAGACCAAAAAAAAAAAGTGATGAGGAGAAAAGTAGACATGGAGAAAAAAAAGGACAGTTGTGGCTGGTTCCTAACAGGATAGGTGTCAAAAATGGCCTTGTTCATCACCAGATGGTGCACTCAGGTCCCTGCAGCGTACTGGAACAGAGATAAATCATTCAGGTCTTTCCATAATTTCCCCTGGAAGCCTGGAGACATATCACAGAGCTTGCGCAAGAGTAAGTAAAAATAAATATGAAACGGAAAACTGGATAAATGAAACACCACATCCAGGTCAGGTACCACTGTGCAGGTTTTTTTACCAGCTCTAGAAAATGCTCTAGATCTATTTGGGGATGAAAGAAGGAGGGGAAAAGGCAAGCAGGAAGGGAGACAAGATGAGGCAGGCAGGCAGACAAGAGGGAAGGAAGGAAGGATGGAAGGAAGGAAAGAAGGAATAGAAAATTTTCAGTCTGCCAGCTTTAACAGTGGTGGCACCAACCTGTTTGCCATGGAGACAATGTGGGAGGGCACAAGTCAAACCCAGAACCTTTGTTTATGAGGTAAGTCTTTTCCTGGAGACCAACAGCAGCTTATGGGATCAATAGTCAGTATTAACACCAGTGACACTGCATGGTAACCTGCTAGCAGTTGAGCATGGTAAAAAAAAATCACCTGCCCATGTGAACTGTGTAGTTACAGCTTCATTATGGTAGGGGTGCTTCCGATTCACTTTTTTCCTGATACTAAACTTCATCAAATACCAACCTTGCATATGTTTGTAGTGCTCTGGTCCCTCTAACATATCATCAAGGGCTGCACATGGCTTCAAAGACCAGACACCATCACCTTCTCTGCAGGCTGCTGCTCAAGGTGTCGTCACTTCTACAGCGAGAGGGGAATGGTTAGAGCAAGCTTATTATTACTTTAATTCAAATAGCAGTCAATGCTCACCATACAGATTGGTAATACTGGTAAGGTAACAGAAAAAACAGCTAAATGCGTGATGCACTGTGTGTCCTTGAAAGAAAAAGGTATACAAAAATCTGTATGTTCAAAATACAGACTAGAAAAAAAAAATCTCTTCTTGTACTCCCTCTCTTATCTGTCCATGCTATCCTTCCCAAGTCCCATCTCAGAATCAGTACCCACTTCACTCAAAGTACAGTCAGTCTTCCCCTTAGCCAAAGGTGCCCATGTCTCATTTCTGTAGTCACCAGCAAATAGAAATGGAGAAGGAAGTTGGGAAATGACACAGGAGATTTATTATGGGTTATCCTTAATATAGAATGTATATTTAAATCATGTCATTGGTATCTTTCAACCCTTTTTCATTAATCTAAAGAAATGTGCCCCAGGTTGAGATTATTCCCTGCACAGGGCTCCATCCTCTTTTTACATAATTACCGCATAATGTAAAATCTAACCACACACGGGTGCCGGGGTCCAGGTCTCCCGTGTCCGTATGAGTGGCCAGATCTCTAGGACAGAGTTTTTCCACTCTTCATGATTTGCAGCCTTTCCAGTGGATGCACAGACCCATCTATAGTTATTTTTTTAAACAAGACTACCGCCTGCAACTTTAGAAGAGCTCAATGCCTTCCTTCCCTTTCACCCTCATGAAGCCACAGCCCACAGGATGAAACCCATCCATCCTCTGTAGACGGCACAGAGCCATGTCCCCATGTCCTGGAACCTGACCGTGTGTCTGCGATGTCACTACTTCAACAGGAGGCACACAAAATGCCGCTATGTACCCTAAAAGAGACAACGCTCAACAGTGAAGACACTAGTTCATGAGGAGAGGAACTGTTGGGACTGTTCAGGCTCAGTCAAGGACTCTGGTCATGGACATCACTGACTGTACAAGGAAAAAAACAAATTCTGAGGATAAAAGTAATGCCTTTCTTTGAAGCATATCTTGAAATGGAGATTAAAAGCAACTAAATGCTGAGTTTCCCCAGACATTTTTGGATTAATCACACTTGGTCAGAGCTAGAAATGACCACACTCTCTTTAGGCACAGCTTGATTTAATGACCAAACCCAGTCCACTTCTGGCTCTGCCTGGGCACATCAAGATTTGTCCTGTGCTGAAATTCATTATTGAATGGCAAGTAGCAGCTCTAGGTGTGCCAACCAAATCTCAGACTTAATTAGAGTCAGTTTTCCAGCTTGATTTGACTACTTTTTTACTCACATGTGAATTAGCCACGGGACACAGATGACATAAGCAAAGGCAGAGCTCTAGGTGCTCTGGGAGTGCTGAAGCCAAACAGGGAAATTTTACAGAGCACCAAGGGCCTCTGTTGCTGTGCAGCAGCTGAGTAAGGGTTGTGTTTCTTTCTAAGCTTCTTAATAACATCTTCATCCTATTTTAAGAGCCTAAGTCCTTAAATGGATCTAGGATGTTTGTTTTTCAAGTGACCTGCATTCAACTGGTGTTTTTTTCCTGGCGGTAAACAGGCTTGTGCACATTCAGTCAGGCTGTGTCAAGCCTGTGTGTTGCTGCATGTGTCTGGTCACGAAGATTTGCAGAGCACGCTCCTGAAAAATTGAACTGTAAATCCAAGGCTCATCTCATTTTGCTAGGATGCTGGCAATGGCTGTGTCTGAGGCACACGAGGACCTGAGAAGTCAGTACTGATTGCTGAGGACAGGCAGGTGGACTGCAAATTCCAGCTCCCAGCGGAGGCAAGTAATTCTTCAAGACACAGGATCCACATGTGAGAGACCCGAACATGGTTTTTCTTCAAACTCCAGAAGCTTGAAACACTCGTGGGTTCAATAGTAAGGCCCCCAGGGCAGGGCAGCAACCTGGCAAGTACCTGAGAGGAGGTACTCATTAGTTTCGCTATGTTTTGTTTTTACAGAAATTTGACAAAAAGATTTTTTTTTTTTCTTTCAACCTTCAGCATGGAACAGCTCAGCTCCAGTATTTAGGATAGAAATATCTCAGCTGATTCATGACTGGCAGTATCTGGTTGTCATTGCTGACCTACTCTTAAGACAAAACAAGTCTCTACAAGGCACCCAGTGACTCTAGCAAGCTTCCTTCACCTGCCTGCCACCTGAATTGTGTTTGCCAGCTCGTCCTCCAGAGAGAAAATTTATTATACCACTAACTAAGAAAGAGCCTTTAGAGTGTCGTAGTGTACTGCTACGGGCACTGTTTCCAAAGATGCACATTTAGGCTGTCTCTGTACTTTGGGATCACTGCTCAAGGTTAGCAAGCTTACTAAGAGGAGTCAAGTAGAGCAGAGAGGCTAAAATGTGAAATCGAAGGTGAATGGCCTGGAAACTGCTCCACATTTGATCGAAAATGGAAGAAAAATTGGAAACATTAAGTTACACCTGTATTTCCTTCCACAGGGATTGCAGCATAATTGTGTTTGCATGGAGCACCAGTGGCATCTAGTGACCGCACCTAGAAGATCACCACGAATTGATATGAACACAGAAAGACATGGTGTGGACTGAGGCCAGGGGATACATCACTGACCTGCTGGTGGTGATGGCTGCAGACCTGGTCTAACTTCTAGCAGTTAGCAATATTGCATCTTCGTGGTCAGATATTTTAGCACTTTTACAGAAGATGTTATCACGTCTTGCAAACTGCAATAGTGAAATCCCCCCATCAACCCTCTGTCTGTCGCACTGGCCTGGAGGTTCAGCAGCGGTGTGGGACAGCTTGCCTCTCACACGATGGCAGAAGAAGCATCTCTTCAGCGTGAGTGGAACAAACACTTTCCAGTCTGGATGGAAACCAGTGACTCAGCGCTGGCTAGCGGGGATGGAGAACGTGTCAGGCAACACCAAGTCATCTGTCCCTCTGCCAAGCGGACAATAGTCCTTCTGTTCCCTCTGGAGAAAGGCCTCTTCTCCAGGAGCGCTGGGGGCCAGACAGTGAACAGTATTGTTCCAGCTGGGTGAAAAGTTTACTAGTGCAGGGGAAACAGTATAAAAAATTATCATACACAGTAATCTGGAGTTCAAAAGGGCATGATGTCTAATGCAACTGACTGATAGTGTGAGAATGAGCAGAAGACAATCAGGTTTACAGCTGTATTTTAGTGCAGATAAAACAGAGCAATAGACCTACATTTATTTTAAAAAAAAAAAAAAAAAAAAAGAAACCCAGTTTCGTGAAAAAATGTCATTAGGAGAGTAAGGAAAGCTGCAAGTCCCAGTTGTGAAACAATTGTAAGATTTCTGACACCACTTTTCATGCCTGGAACTACAAGTTCACACCTTGTAAGGCTTCGCTCAGCTCTCCTCTCCCTGAGTGTGCGTGACTGATTGCAGGCAAGCTGTGAATCACTGGCCTTTCAAAGTTTTAACATGGGACTCCTATACCTATGCTGGATGGTCGCTAGAGACCTTGCCTACTTTTCCTAAGAATAAACTTGCTTCCTTCTTGCTGGCCAAACCCCTTCCCTCCACAGGTGTCCTTGTGGTGTATCTGCACTGACTGGCTCCTGCCCTGGACTCTGGGCCAATGTTTGTACCCCTGTGTCATTTGGAGAAGCCACTGGAGCCGTTAGGAAGGGAAAGCAAGGTACGTGCACACATGCAGCAGAGGAGCCATTATGGGCAGTGAGCAGCAGGAGCAGAGCAACATCATTGGGTGTGTCCAAATCGGGCTGAAAAACTTGTCAGGAACTACTGCCTGCGTGTCCTTCATCACTGCACAGGCTGTGTGAAGCACTGGACCCGGGTTTTCAGCCACGTCTGACTCTCTGAGAGCCTGTGAGGCTTTCCAGCCTGTTCCCACCTCCTGCCCCTTCAGAGGATCCCTCCAGGCCAGTCCTGTGCATCTCCCAGGCAAGGGGAGGAACCACCATGCGGCTCAAAGCGCAAGTGGAGCCCGCAGAGGCAAACCAGCACACAGCAGGAATCACAGCGACAGCTACTGTTTCAGGCTCACATTTTCTGGTGTTTATTATTTTTTCATTCCTGGCCATGTCTCCATTATTATTCTTCTTCTCATGTGAAGGAGGAAATTTTGCTACTGGACCACTGTTTGTGGTCCCTGCTGTGCATGCAGCTGCCCAGATCAGCATGCCACTGGTTTGCTGTGCTCGAGCCACTGGCCTGAGCTGCCAGCCTGGCTGTCCACCTCACCTCTGTGATGTGCACAACCCAGACAAAATCAGATGACTGCCCCAAGGGAAGGCTGTCTCTGGATGCACTGTGTTCCTACAGGACTCCTTTCTTAGGTGTTTCCAACCATTACGGTCAGAGAAAAGATGCTGGGCTAAGCTGACCAGCATGGCTATCCTTATCTTCCTGAAAACCCTCATCAAACACAGAGTCAATGAACACAAGCAAGGGTTGGGAGTTCACAGTGGGAAAGCACAAGCCAAACGTAGAGAGGAACAGTTGCAAAAACTATTGAGTGCTGCGATGCAGAAAGCATCCCTGTCTTTCCTGCTCCAGTAATCAAAAAATCAGGTGCTCCTCAAAAAATTTCCCTGTGTCACCAGCAATTATAAGATATCAGAAAACCCACAAGTGATAATGAAAAATTGTACACACCCTTGAGAGAAGGAGACAACATATCATATAGCAGCCCTTTCTACCAGACCGGCAGGGCGGCTGCTGACAAACCAGATGTGGAGGATTACATCCCAAGCGCTACTGTGGGTTGAGCGGTGTGTACATCCACCAGATCCCCTGCAAACTGGTGCAAGCTGTGCTCTGAGCACACACAGGCTTGCAAAGCCTTTGGGCTGAGCTGGCAAGCCAGCTCCGCATTGTGGAGCTGCAGATAGCATCACCGAGCTTCACCTGGGGTTCAATGGCCACATCCGTCCAGCAATGGCCTGGCACACCTGCCAGTTAGCAACACTTACCAGCCTAGTTTTGGGGCAGTGTCATCATAGCTACACCCTCCCTGCAGAGCTGGCTCAGAGCACAAGGCAAGAGAAGTCAGGTGTGCCAGCAATGACAGCACGTGTTTTACCCTGGCTGGCATTCGAGCGTTCGCTCCCTTTTCAACGGCTCACTGAGCAAACCGAGCCGCAGTGAATCGCATCGGAGGGCTCTCCGCTGGTGTCTCCCTCCTGCCAGGGCAGGCTGGGAGCAAGCACTAGGCTACGAAGTGGGTGGACAACAACATGGGATGTGGCTCCTTGCTGGCATCAGTCAAGTCCACGATCACTTTGAATACACGAAGGATGGGCAGGGAGCGGCACATCATGGATCCAATCCTTTGATTTGTTGTTTATAAACAAACAACCTAAAAAGAAGCACAGGCACCGAGGAGTTTGCTTTCCCTCAAAACTTCTTGCACCTTTTGCCTGGATGGGTTGCTCCTTCCCTCCTCCCAATCTCTCCATCCAATGCATCGCCTCCCACACCACCACCACACCTTCCTGCTTATTTGTGGTAAGCCAGCGTGGTTTGATACGGTTTTATCACAAAAAGACTTGGAAACATTTATGGTTCTTTTTAAACCTGCGGTCAGCCAGTAAGTGCTGTATGCTGCTTGTAGGATGAAGCACGGCTGAAACAGCATCCTGCAGGCTGGGGGAGGCTGGGCCGGAGCATCGGCTAGCCTGACATGGTCTTATACTGCAAACCACTTCTGTGTCCTGAATCGTGATAAGTATCTTGGGTCAGTCAAAGTCAGCTTGTGCAAGCCCTGAAGGCTCTTCAGGCTCTTCAGTGGGGAAGGATGTGCATAAGATGATACCCTTCACACGTGCACTTTCCTGCAGTGCACTGGATCCACCCTTCCCACACATGACCCTCCCAGAGGAGTACACCTTCCCAAGGATGCTGTCACCAACACAGAGGTGTCTAAACACAGCAGTTTCCCGCTGCTTGAGAAACCAGTCACCCGACCAGTCCCTGCTGGCTGATGACACACAGGCTGAGGGTGCTCATCTGGGATGACTGCACATCTCAAATCACCCGCAGAGCTCCGTGATGACTCCCTGCCTTGAAAGAATCTTCTGCCAACAAAAAGCAAGTAAAACTGGAGCAAACAAAGGATTGAGGAGGACAGGGCTCCATTACGATGAATTTTTGCCTCTTCATGCTTCAGTGGAGCTGGTGTCAGATGATGACATTGGCTTCCTGCCACGCAGCCAGGTGTGACTGCTGCCTGTGGACAGGCACCGGGTAACTCATTGCAAGAAGGTCAAGGAAAACTACAGAACAGTGAAACCACCCACCTTATTTCTGTATGAACAATTTCACGTGGTTTAAAATACATGTTGTGGAGGTTTGAAACAGATTTAGTCTCTCTCGAATTTTGAACATGAACTTTTACCTGAATTGGAAATACCAGTGTAAAGGGCTGTATTTTATTTTTGCTTGAAATAACGTTTTGTTGCTAGAAATAGCAACCACTTATGCTCTTTTGAATGGATTCTGGTAGGATTTTTGTTAAGTATACAAAATTATATTTTCCCTAGCTGCAGTTGTGGATGAAATCAACCGTTTCCTGCCTGCAATTCTGAAAAACTGATTTCTACCATCCACCATTTTTACCCCCAAAGTGCAGGCAATCTTGAGTAATCTCAGACTAGCTTTGGAACTATTTCCGCTTGCAGGACTGTAAGTGTCCTCAAAATGGAACCAAATGCCCATTCCTTGAGAGCTTCCATTTGATGATGGTGAAACACATTCCCAGAAATAAAAGTTGATCTGATCTTAATAAAATAGTTTCTCAAAAAAAGACTCAAGGAGTTTAAAAAAACCCAACAGAAAGGTCACTTAGTCACATGGAAGAGAGCATTAGTACAAGGAGGCCTCAAGGAGAACAAAACGCAGAGGTTTATGGAGCAGAGACTCCCACCGTCTTGCTTCCCAATGTTCTCAGTGCTGCGATGCCACTCTTCCAAGCACAGCTGCATCACCAGACCTTGTTTGCTGAAGGGATTCTTTAGGGAAAAATAATTGGAAACTTCTCTGGAGTTTCCTGGTTCTCTGGACCTCATCTTAATGTTCCACCTCAGTACCAAGTGATGAAGTTGCTTTTGCTGTATGCTCAACAGGCAGATTTCAGGTAGAGAGTGAACATCCTTTGATGTACTGAGCAGCTAAAATGACATTCAATTTTCTCATCTAGCAGTACTTAAAGAAAATTTCCTGCAGCAAACTTCATCAACCTAATGCACTGAGTTTCCATGGTTCCTTCACCTCAATCCTAATGGTCCAAGTAGAGTACAAGACCCTCAGAGCAAGCTCGTCAATTATTGATTAGGTCTGAATCGCTAGAATTAGTATTCCATTGGCATTTCTTTCCCCAGACCAATATCCCTGCAAAGCTTGCTAATTTTCCATTGCTTAATCACATCTTAACGTGTTGAAAATTCATGCATGTACTTGCAACATTTTAGCAGTTTTTGCAGAATGACAGTCCTTTTATTTTTACTGGTTCAGTATACAGGCACGATACAGCGAAGCTAAGAAAACTGGGGCGAATGATTCACAGTAAAATTTTGAGAAGTCCATTTCTTCTAAATCAAAGCAGAAACAATTCTCGTACAGTCCATCATCAGTGACTAAATTCTACATTATTTTAAATTTACTTAGTGCTATAAATAATCATTAGTGACAATACTACTATGACCTGAAAATAAGGCAGGGGCAAGATCTGATCTACATGTGTTTTGTATTTATAGTGTTCATACTTGTATATTATTTTATATGCATACACTTGTATAAAACAACAACAAAATAAAACTGTCCCCACTACAATAAACAGGGTATATTGTACAGCTTATAAATTATGGTATACAGTAAAACTGCTATCACTTCCTATAGGTTATGGGATACATTAATAAATAGACAATGATATATTAATTTGCAAATTTAACAAAGAATATTAAAAGAGGAAGAAAGATACATACAATGATTCATCATTACTGCTTTTACTCCAGTTTAAAGTAATGGCACTTTCATGTCATGGGGAACTTGGAAGCAATACGGTAATGAATCACAGTCAATACCTACAATTCAGCAGAGCTGTAGTATTTTAAGAGCAACCTGAATTGTTTGGAGTGCTTGATTTTGCAACCCTGAAGTTGATTTGTTCACATTTAGTTTCTCTGCCTGCCTGTTTAATGTATAGAGGAAAAAAAAAAAAAAGTGCTTGTCTTATGGTATTCACCAGCTTTGCTTTTTGATTTGGAAGTAAATACTCAGGCTTATCGCTTTGCCATTGCTCTTTCACACCAAACCAGAACCAAGCCATGGAAGCCCATGGCAGTCCCATGGGTCCATCCCACTTACGTAGTGGCTGATGTGTTGGCTTTTAATGATAAATGGCACCCTAAGTATCTAATCACTCTATTTATAGAATTTAAAACCCTAAACTACTTTGGAACATTCATATATTTTACCTACTGCTAAGCTGGCAAATATGATTTAATTACAAGTCTGTAATCTAGGTAATAGCTTTTAAATCCATGGAAGCCAAGATATGCCATAATATTCATACAACTACACATATAGTTGTACCTAATTTTGCAGTGCTGCAACTCTCCAGCAGAAAGTAACAGAAATGTATGTATGTACATACGCAACAGAAAAGGAGCAAACCAGAGTTGTGGATGGACTTAGGTCTACTATTCTCATGCCCACTGATTACATTTATATTAAAAACAGTATCAGCAGAGGACTGCTGTGGGAAGAGAAGCACAAAATGCTGCTCAAGAATGTCTGAAGCCAGATGGCCCAGTCGGTAAGTGGTAATGTCGGACACAAAGTGATACTTTTGATTGCTAGGGCTGCTTGTGCTTCTGTTAGTCATGGCTTCTCCAGCTACTCACAGACCACGATGATGAGGTCTAACGGGGAAGCTGCCTAACAGTCATTAAAACTGTTATAAGTGTCTGCTGCACCAGACAATTTGTCCTTTGTGCTTTGAAAGAGACAGGAGGCAGCCATGGGGGGCTGAGGGGTTAAAGGCAGCCGGTTTTTATGTCTGAGTTAGATTTAAAGAAAACTGTATGCTTCACACTGCAAATCAATGTTTATTTTACCACAGAACCATCAGAATTGACAATAGGGTGCCAGAGTGCATCTTCACTAATCTATCCCATAACAACACGGGAGCACAATTTTCAAACACTATTTATACACCTGGTAACCACTTTTGTCCCCATTACTTAATTAAAGATTAGAAATGCTTTGGGGGACACATGCACAGACAGATTAAAAAAAGAAAAAAAGGCAATACAAATTTTTTGTTGCTGTCAGAAATAGAAAGTGCCAGGTAGTACATCATCGTTTCCTGGTCCCACTGTTGCCACTGGCAGACTTATTGAAACTTCTGCTCATTTGTGGGAAGTGTACAGTTGGCGTTCTTTCAGTGGGGCCATACAGCCCTAAATTCCTGGCTGTAGCTGACTTTCGAAGAGGCTTGACACTGGGAAAAGGATTGAAGACTTGCGGCTTTGGGTTCCCAGGCTGGGGAGATTTAGTCAGGTTTCCACTGTCGCTGGATGAACTGGAGGACTCTGATAAACGTGGCTGGCCGGACTGATGGGATGTTAACTCAGCATCAGTTTTGTTATCTGAGGCGAGTTCCAGTTCTTCCAGTTTTAGCTGAACCACTGACATGTTTGTACTGCTGTCCGTAGAGACTGGCTCAGACGACTGCTGGTCAGCTTTTCGAGTAGTCCTGTCATCCAAACCACCTCCTTCTCTTTCTCCAAAGTCAGAATGTTTGGAAGTCTCCTTTGCACCAGGACTATTTGTTTTACAGCTCTCGCTCTGCTCATCTATTAGTCCTATGGTATCCCCGTAGCCCAGCTGGCCTTTGGCCCTAGCAATATTCTTTCGATGAACTCGTATGTGAGTGCGCCACGGAGAGTTCAGTTTTGTTTTAAGATCTTCTTGGGGAACGGGAGACATCTTCCCTGTAGCATGACTTGGGATGTGAATAACGGCATTTTTGAGAGACCTGTTACTCAATTTCATCTTCTTTCCTAAAAGGAGGTGGTTTATCACCGGGGAATGGTTTACCTGAGAAGGGAGGAGGCTGGTAACTGGCCCTTTGTCTGAAAGAAAGTGTTTAAAAGAAACACAGTATTGTTAAAGAACAAAACAAATTAATGTTCTAAGGATCCACCACCAAATTTGATGCCTTTCTTGAGGTATAGCAAAGGTTTGTAGGACTGACTGCTATTTAAAAAAAAAAAACCAACCCCAAATCACTGAATTTCTCTTACATCTTGAAGTCGAACACAAAGCTGTAACTTCTATAATAAAGATTTCCTGTCCTCCCTCCCTGCTTCTTACCTATGGGTAAGTCCTGAGCCAGGAATACCATGAAAATAAATCATAACAAAAATAGCTTCTCGATTCTTGGAATTGCACTGTAACTGACAGTTTAACATTAATATTGGCTTCTGATCTTTCCCCTCTCCTTCATTTCTCTTCCAACCGTGAGAGGCAATTCAGTTCCTATATGACGTCAGTCAAATAAGCCTCTCCATGAGGCTTGTGTGACTGGAGAATGAACCAAATGTATTTTTAATGGATACACTGCACCAACTCCTTTCTATTAGGTCCTCTTATTAAGCCAGAGCATTAGGTAATTAGATGACAGTTTGATTAAACCACAAACCCAGCCCCACATCATGATTAGTAAGATTAGAAAGGTTTGTGTTTGGGGAGTGGGGGTTGGCAATCCTTGGGAATCAACATTTTACTGTTTGCACTGTTTCTGCTGGCTACAGCCTTTGTTCAAAGCAAATACTTTGCCAATATTTAAAAAAAGAATTTCCTTAAAAATTTTGTTAATGTTAATGAAAAATTGCAGCTGTATCTATTCAAATGCTCCTGCTAAGACAAGTTTAGACAATCTAGAAGAGGAATAAAAATTTTCCACAGTGACCCATCTGCATGGTTCAATGCTGACTTAGAAAGATGACACCCAAGTGGGGAAGAACGAGTGGGGTGGACTGTGTTCAGCTTGCACATCCACTGAAACCTTCAGCTGCGCTGTTCATGCTAACCCCTGCGTTGTTGAGTTTGCCAATTGGGGAAATAGACTCCGTAACAGTGATTGCTAAATAACGGACTGATGTCCAGCTCAATCCTCACAGTAGTATCATTATGGCTAGCCAAACTGTCAGCCACAATGGAACATCTAAGCCAGTTCTTCAGCTGCCTAATTTGCCATGCCCGGATGAACTCAGAGGAGTTAGGATAATATGGACCAGCTAGAAATCTACCTGCCACTTGGTCTGAAGTGTATTCATCTCCTCATTTCACTTTTGCCAGTGCATCAGTATGTCAACTCCAAGAATGCCAAAGACTTAAAGTTTTTAATCATCATCATCAATGCACCCAAATAGCAAAGACACTTTTAAATACCATTGTTCAGCTGGTCCCTGGGACCTAAAAAAATCCCAGGGTCGTCATCTTCAGATCCTGACAAAAGAAGAAAAAACATCACCTTCTCATTTACAATCCATCTGTATGAAGTGGTACCCACTTTACTACTAATGTGTTATATTTTCCATCAGCCTCTCTTGTTTTGTCTATTTGGTTAAACGTAAAAGAATGTTATTTGCCTTGTCTCCTATGATGAAGTTAGCTTGTAATGAATCAGCAGATGAAGCATGTTTTGATACTTTACCTGCTCTGATATACACATGGTGAACCTGCTGTTGTTGCTTCTTCTTTATCCTGGAATATTGCTTTTTCAGTGCATTAATATCAGTGGTCATACGCTCCATCATCATGCTGTTAAAAGCAGCATGATACTCGCTTCGGCAAGAATCTATTGCTCCTGGACTTAATTCTGCAATGTTACTGGAACCCAGACTTTGTTCTTCATTCTGGTCTGCACAGAGTGGGAATAAAGTGGAGATGAGAAGTAAATCGGCATACTCAAGAGTTCCACAGATTATCTACAAGGGAAGTCTACGTCCGATTCCTATCGTCTTATTTAACTGTAGTCTTTAATTAAAAATTTATTATAATATGCATATTTAACAAAGCTGCACTATTTATAAGAAGTACTACACTTCTAGAACTACTGCTTAAGAATAGCAAGGGTTTGAGGAGAGTTTAAAGAGTACAAAAGGCAATTAACATAGCAATGCAAAGTTATAAGCACAGTTCTTCAAG
>WAAD01023713.1:26595-51709 GCA_013389945.1 Fregata magnificens | reverse complement strand
AAAGATGCAAAGAAGAAGTGCGGAATCAGAACAGGTTCCCACTGTGAATTAGGGTCCAGTATGTGAAGAAAGACCTTGCTCTGCCCTCCTAGGAATAACGGAGTAGTGGCAATATGTCTAGGTCTGTGATATTCCCTTATGAGTTATTCCATTGGGCACTAAGAATAGTTCAACACTGTTATTTCAAAATAGAGTCATAGTTATTTATCTGTGACTACAAGAATGACCCTGAGCAAGAAGAAACACTTTCATTACACGTCCACCCCCAAGAAGTTTTCCAGCCTCCCTCAATTGTTAAAAATAAACCAGAACTCTGCAGGGTCTCAAAAGACTTTTCTAGATACAGGAANTGTGATGAAAAGTACTAGGATAAGATTTTATTTCTGTTGTTAACCTGAGTAACTAATACAATCAAACTCTCAAGAACTAGCTGTGCTTATCCAAAAACCAGAACACCACACATACATATGAATTAAAGGTAGTTAGGCTTTGTTCTTTTTTTGTGTAAAAATAAGCAATGCCTTTGAAGACGGTAGAGTGATACAGATTTACCCCTGCTGACAATGTGCCCTTATGTGAATAGACTCTATTTGGCACGCCGCGGGTATGTGTAAATTGAAGGACCCAGGAGCACATTCCTGTTCTCAGAATGGATACGCACACTTGCTGTTTCTGGCTTGCACGTCAGGATCAGACTTGTGCGTGTACACATACTCTTTCCTTCAGGAGAAAGGCAGGCAAGGTGCATGGGTCAGGCTAAAAGGTACAATTTTCTTCATGTTCGGAAGGGTGTCTAGTCTGGATTAATAAGAGTCCAGGATGCTGGATAACAGGGTGGAACGTACCTTGTCATAACTGGTATGATCTCCACCTGCACTTTCTTTGAATCTTAGAAGTTACCCAAAAATTTATTTTTGTACAAATAAATCTACAATATAATATGATAGTGAAGCACTCTCCCCACCATCCCCCCCAAAAACCCCCAAACTCCAACCATGTTTTTTGCAGAGATTGGCTGATTAAGTGAATATAAAAAGTTAACCTGGTTGAGTTCCTGAGAGAGATGTCATAATAGGTACGTATCTTCAAGTTAAAATCCTGTATTCTTGATTAAAGATGCCCTAGTCAGCATATGGCTCAGTGGCTACACAACGTCATCATCCGAGAAAGTCAGTAAGCCATTCGTGCTATAAATGGTCTCACAGCAGGGGAAACAGCAAGGGTATGTTAGTTCGGAACAACTGGCACAGCATGGCCTTCAGCAATAGAGAGAGCACAGGCTTTGCTGCTCTAGGTCACTCCTCCTAATGTGTTACAACAGATGTTTTGTTACTCAGCAGCTTGACAAACATGGTGAGAGGACAATTGTTGTAAGAATTGCCTTCTCTAGCTTTGGAAGCAAACCATTTTTAGAAAAGGGAGCCTGAAATCTTGCAACAAGGCAAAACAGCTGCCATGTCAAAGAAATAACAACAAATCAAGTCAAACCTGCTCTACATCCTTATTGGTATTAATATGACTGCTGAGGAGACACATGTACAACAACTATGGAACTAAATTTTGTGAATTAATTCAGCAAAAATTCTTTATTCTTTGTCAGAGTGGGGGAATTGGGGCTGGTAGCGTGACAAAGAGGCTGATGGGAGACAGATATGTTGACAGAAGGGCTCTGTCTGAGCCATTTTGAAATGTTATTTCTGTGTTTTGGAGGACAGAATCCTCAAACAGCTTCAGTGTTTATGGATAATTTACAGAGAAATGAAGCTTAGATCATCAAGCCAGAAAATAGAACTAATACTGAGAGTCTTCAAAGAAGTGATATAGTATAATTAGGAAAATAAAATCTTCAGGTCCCTTCAAACATGAAGCAAGCACTAACATTCAGTCACAGAAACTCACTTCTCAGCTGGGTGCACCACATAGGATAAAACAGACCACTCGTTGTGAGTAAACAGTCAGCTAAGACATATGGGTAAATTAAAAATGTTCATTACTACTGAAGACAAAACTAGAAATACATCATTAAACTGATTATAATTATTACAGTGCAATATTTGGGCCCAAAAGAGCTGCTAATGTTTTTTACTTTTCTACTTATTCTAAATAATGTAGACATATCCCACTGCAATGAGTACAGAAGATGTTTTGACTTTGTAGGCATTAGTTTAGCCTTCTAATCAGTGCAACTAATGACAGATTTTGGTAGCACTCTACACAGGAAAAAAAAAACGATTTTGAAAAAATTGCTTATGCTGCTTTAGTCTGTTCCACTTAGTTTATTCAGAAGCATTTTGGGGGCCATCAGAAATAACAAGCTCCTTTTTGAAACTTTATCAGCTTCTACCATAACAGAGAATAAATTGGATTCTCTTACTTCTTGTGATCTTCATTAACTATGTTTAATAAATTCTCATTGCAAGAGGAGTAAGTAGAATCTCTGCAATATTTTTCCTGTATGCATCTGCACAAAAGTAAATACAGAGATGGGCTGATCGGCAGAACCCGCTGAAGTGGTTTTTACAATCTGTGTGCTGCTGAAGCAGCGTGGAAGGGGCTGAGTTCAGATCAAACAATTGTAATGGTATAGCTTTATGCCTGGAATTCTGTTTAAAGTGAAAAGAATTATTAGAGCATCTAATCTGAACACCTGTATGAGAAAAGCCCTAGAGTTTCACTGAGTTATTTCGTAAGTCCATAATTTATTAAGGGAAATAAGTTAGAGTCTCATTAAAGGCTCATTCACATGAATAGGTATATATATAATGAATCCTGTGCAGGTCTTCGTGTATTGAATTATTTGGGGGAAGAAGTTTTGGAACTCCTCCACAAATCCAGTGCACCCTGCTGAGAGCTGCTCCCCATTCACAGGGGAGCCACTGTTGATGCACACTGAGGACTTGGTAGTTGTAGATATTGTGGTTACTGAGGACCACTTTGAGCTTTTACCAACATTATGGAAACCAATTCACGTAGTTTTACCTTATTATTTAAATATAGATGGTGTCTTTTCTACTTAACCAATGGAAATTTTAAAAGTAGGAGTAAAACAATTAACCAATAGTAGATGTCAAGATGAAGAAGTGCTCAAAGATAACTATGTTGTGGATGGTTTCAATGCATCTTTGCATTTTCATTTGTTGCCTAGAAACCATATTGTCAAGTACATTATTATTGCTTATATAAATAAATCTGCTAGGACTAATTCTTGAGCATCTTGTTCATGCTTGTCATGCTAGAAGCATCCTGAAAATCATGAAGTAGTTCACATAATGTGATGTGACACCTACATGACACAGAACAGCTGTAACACCTGTTCCAAAACAGATTAGCTGGGCCTTATTACCCTGTACTGGGTCTGGCTGGGATGGAGTTAACTTTTTACATAACATTCTGTAAGGTGTTGTGTTCTGAATCTGGATATCGAACAGTGCTGATAACACACCAATGTTTTGGTTAGTGCTGAGCAGTGCTTGCATAGCATCAAGGCTTTCTTTTCTGCCCACTCTGCCTCCTCCTCCCCCAGCAAGTAGGGTGAGGGTGGGCAAGAGATTGGGAGGTGACACAGCTGGGACAGCCAACTCAAATTGGCCAAAGGGATATTTTATACCATATGACATCGTGATCAGCAATAAAAACTGTGGTAGAGGAAGAAGAAGAGCGTGGGAGGGTTGGGTTCAAAGGTGGTGGCTGTTCAAATACTGGCTGACCTTCGTTCTGCCTGTGGGAGGTGGGAGGTGGTAAGCAATTTTGTTTGCTTCACTTGTTTTTTGGCTTTTGCTGTTTTTTCTCTCTCTTTCTTTAATCTGTTAAACTGTCTTTGCCTCGACCCATGAGTTTTCTTGCTTTTACTCTTCTTATTTTCTCTCTCCATCCTGCTGGGGATGGGAGTGAGAGAGTGGCTGTGTGGGTAGCTGCTGGCTGGGGTAAACCCACCATGTGTGTATAACATGAAAAAAAATTTGCTGGTGGGGTGTGTGTGTGCGTGTGTGTACCAGAGAAAGGAAGGAGGAATAGAATCCTATCTTTCTGATGTAAAACAAGCAAGCAAGATTTCTAGTTCTGGAGGTAGTGAAAGGTAGAAAAGGTGGTGAAAAAGCACATTCTGCCTTTTGTCTGCAAGAAAAATGTATGTTCAGTGCATTGCTGATCACTTTGATCCCTATGCCTCTTGAAGGTCTCTTTTCTATTATAGATTTTTTTTTCTAGCATAGTATTAGAATTCCCTTGGAATTTGGCAAGGCTAAACAATTGTAGCCCAAAAATAGCCAAAGTATGAATGTGTTCACCTTACTGTATCTTTCTTTCTTCTAGTTAATTAATATTATTAATAGATGTTACATTTTCTTTCTTCCTTTTTTTTTTTTTTTTACTACTGAGGGCATGTACGTTCCCATATACATCTTGATAAAAACCATATAGACTTAATTTGAAATCCTTAGTATAAGTTATTATGTGAAATATTGTGCATTGGAGCACGATGGTCACAATACTTTCATTGTCAAAGACAAATAATTCACGCAGCATTTAAAAGACTCAAAAGCAGAGAAGTAACGCAGAGTTAAGTTCCTGGGAGTCAGATAATTCCACACTTACTCCCCTTGAGTTGTTTCCTAACATAGGAAAACGCTACTCAGTATGGAAAAAGTATTAGAGCATCTGGCCATACAATTATTTTTTGTAAAATTTTAATCATAGCACTTGTTCTATTTCAAGATACAGCAAACTCTGAACATTGGTCCTAAAAAAATAATTTATTTTATTTCTCCCTTGATCTAAATTGGAATTATATTATCCCCTAGGCTACTATAAAATTGAGATATAACTTCACTCCTCCCTCCCCCTCCTCCCCAACCCTCTTATTGCACAGCTTGTTAAAGAATATACTGACAAACAGCAAACTTTACTTTTCCAGGTTCCCCTAAGCAAATCCATGTCTGTGCAGTCATTGAAGAGGGACAGTATTTGGTGGTACATGGTGTTACACTGTCCTACTTTAGGTGGGAAATGGCTGCTTTCAGGATGCCCGCAGGACCTCAGCAAGAGATGCTGCCTCGTGCCGAGGCAAGATACGGTAAGTCCGCTGTCCCTGCTGGGTTTCTCCAAACATGGCAAAGCAGGCTGCCTGTTGTAAATGCAGAAGACCCCTGGCAGACACAAGCTCAACAGACACCAGGAGGCCCTGCCTTTCCCAGCAGAAATATCAGTCCTGACGCTGCACTTCTTTCCTATTATCAGATGTGAAATTGGGCTTTGCCCATACCACTTTTCCCCCACTGGTGTACTGTAGCTGCTGTAGCTACGCATGCACTTCTTTTCCCCTTTCCCTCATCTCACCACATGCCTTTCACTGTGCAATGAATAAATAACATTTGAAAGACTGATAGCAGACTAATTAATTGCAAACATTAGAGCTTGATTCTGAAAATGCATCACTTTCAGCTTGGTTGCTAAATCTTCTTTCACAAACAAAAATGTTATAATGAGATTATTAAGTTTATATTCAGCTGGTTCTAGTTATCATATTTTCTGGCACACAAGAAAGTAAAGTTTTGGCTTGTCATAACCATCAATGAGAAATGCTTTTATTTTAATTAATCCTGTTGCACCTTGTCTGCATCTACATATTTATTCTCTGGGATATGTGATCATTAAATACATCTGAACTGAAATTCAATGATCGTTCTCCAAAACAGATTTTTAAATTTGACTGAATATTGTGTTTTCCTGAGGAACAGAAAAATCACAATATATACCTGTGGCAATGTGCTGGTGTACCAGTACTACAGTCAATCTTTGCCTGAAGAATATTAAGACTCATGTGAGAAGAAAGGCATAAGAAACAATATGCAGTAGCCAAGCTTTCTTGTATTCTGTTTCATTGCACATCTATTAGCATATTTTATAAGCATCAAAAACAAGACCAGTACAGCATAAAGCTATAGATCTACTAAAAGGCAAAGTACAGCATAAAACTCTATATCTATCAAAGTGTAAAGTAAGGTGATAGTGTCATTACCTCATCTGGGAATTATTCATTGGAAAATCACATTTGTGCTGGATTTCACATAATCAGGCAAAGCCTACTGGTTTGCTGTCTCTGAGAGACCCTCAAATTCATCTAAACAAAAGCATTAGGTTCTCCAATGGTATTTCACAATACATCTCTTCTTTGAGTGTGGTTTGAAATCATTGAAGTCAATTAAGTAACATAATCACTTACAGTAATGTGATGTGAATTAGGTCCTTGACAAAGTAGAAAATGTAATGATGCTCGATATGTCAAGAAGATAAAACACAACACAAGTTTACAGAAATTAAAAAAAATAAGGTCATCCACTATGATCCTAATTTGTAATGCAAACATGCCTACCTGTTGTCAAAAAAACCCACACCTTAACCATTAGCACCTTACAGATATTTTATTCCCGGTTACTTGACTTATATTCACATAATTATCCTATTTATATTATGGGCATACGTATTTCCACCGATCCCAATGGGATAGTCTCCTAAGCATGATAAATCACTCAGCTGTACTTACTCATTACAATTTTTAATTAACCAGATTTTCATAATTTATTTCTCATAAATTAATTAAATTAATGAGATTTAAAAATTCCGAAGGATGTATACAATCTCAAATTAAGCATTAATGGCAATTAAAGATTATACATTAGACTGGGCAAAATTCATACAAACAATTCTAACAAAGGATATGAAACTCAAGTAGTAAAAAATTAAACTGATAAATCAAATTAGTATTATCTCACAGTGAAACATTTTATCTATACTAATCTCTTCTCTGGAAGGTGATTTTATTATCAGCACAGAACATTAACTCTTAATAAAGGCCTTATCAATCTGCTGATCAGGATTTATTTTGATCAAAATATAGCACAATATAAGGTACAGTCACAGGCATTTCTAAACTAAGAAATTTTGACAGATTCATTACTGAAATAGAAAGTCAAACTTTCCATCTAGTTCATGATAATTCATAAAAAAATTTTTTTTCAAAAAAGAGAGTCAGTGTGAAACCTTGCCCTGCAAAAGACAATGACATTGGTTGAGTTCAGGTTTTGAGACATGCTTAAAAAGCAATAAAAGCAAAAAAAAAGCAGACAACTGCATTGTGTGTTTTCTCTTATATTTGTCATATTATTATCTCTTCCCCACCCCTAGACATTCTTCCTCAGTTTTAATGTGAATTCCACCTACTTTCCCTTCCTCTCCTCATATATAAAGGGGTAAAAGATCCACCAATTCTGCTATTTTTTTCCTTAGTTCTTAGTAATGACTCATCTGGGCAAATGAACATAAGTGTTTAGGAGCAAAATCAGATCAGTCAAGGTACTACGGAACTAAAACAAACAAGATATCAAAGACAGAATAAGCCACAAGAATGCCTCTCTTCTGGCTTTTCCTCAAGCTGTCAGAAGTAAAAGTCGGCTATGAAGTCTCTTACAAACTTGAATTTTCCCACTGTAACTTTACATTATCAAAGCCTTGCATGGTATATATGTTGAAGAGAAAGATATTACCTGGCTGATGAGCTCTGTCTTGCAGGGCTCACTTGTATGCCCCACTTACTAAGTGGAATATCTGTGGGAAAAAAAAGTTTGGGAAACCCTGCTTCAGAATACAGTTAGGCAAGCTGAAGAAATTGTTCAAAATAAATACGATGCAATTCAGCAAAGGAAATATGCAAAATGTTATGCTTGACTTAGTTCTAAGTTGAAGGATGGAGTGACTAGGCAGCAGTTCTGCTGAAAATTGTCTCTTAAAGACTGTGGATATGAGCTGCCATGGGAGTCTGTGAAAGCACTGGGATGCACCCTTTTCCTTGGTGATCCCTTAGCAGCTGTATTATGTCCAGTTTTGTGTACCTTCCCATAAGAAATATAAGGAACAGTATGGGAGACAGAATTAACAAATTACTTGTGAGAAAAAGTGAAAGCTCTGGTTTTTTAAAGTGTAGATCAGTAAAGACTTAGATATTCTACATAAAAGAAGGAGGGAATAATCTGTTATCTGGGTTCACTGGGAGTGAGAGGACAAGTCAGGAATGCAATGCAGAACAGAAGATATTCATACTTCTACTGTAAAGCACTAAAACAGATTGCTTACAAGGGTTATCAACTCTAGAGGGTTATTTAAGAACAGCTACACAAACAGCTGTTAGAAATGGATTAGGCACAGTTTGCTTTGCCTGGGGATAGGTGCAGGGATTAGATCAAGTCTTGCCATCCCTACCAGCTCTGGTTTTTATGATTTCGAAGAAGAGAAGTCCAAGGCCAAATGAATTAATAGAGAAACTAAATGTAGGTCAGATGCTGGGGTTTTTTTCACATAAGTCTGGAAGTTTAAGTACCTGGATATTTTGGAAATTAAATATTCAAAGGCCTTTTGGAATACCTGGAGAGAAACAGTAGAAGAAACCATTCATGTAGCTGTACTCAGGACATGCAGTAACTGTGCAAGAAAGAAATAAGGAAAGCCCACCTTAGGAAGCTCTGTTATCAGTGAAATGGGAACTGTCAGTCTCTAAGTGCTCCTCTGCAAGAGGAGTCTCAGGCTCTTATGGAGATAATCAACTGGAGATATGAATGTAGCTCATGTACATGAAAGTGTATTAGCCTCCAGTATGGACATGGTCATTCATTAGTAAAATGAATCTAAATTGGGTTTAGTTAATTTCTGGGGAAGAAAAAAGCATATTAACTTTCAGCTTTAGCTGATTTGTCATGCTTTCCAGGGCATTTCTGCTTAAGGAAGTCTTGCATACAAAAAATGAGAACAGAAAGAGACTGCTGGCTACTCTGCCTGAGATAGTAGGGAAAGACTGCTGCGAGGTATCTGCATTTGTTGGTTTCTGTGTAGGACCCTTTGGCAGGAAAGGGGGAGAAGAGACAGAGAAATTTCTTATTGAAGATTTTTGTCAGATTTCTTTTTTTGACATTAGTGAATTCAGGATTGATTAATTAATTAATACCATATAGGTAGTCTTAGTACTAATCCAGAAATAGAATAAAAAAAGTCAAATTAGAGGAAATCCATCTGTTAATATGATTCACCTAAAAAAAAAAAAAAAGGAAAAAAAAGAGAAAAGTCTGACAGAGGTGAAAAGAGGAAAAAGTGAAGAAAATGAGAATTCCACTCTCTTATTCTCTGTTATGTTTTTTTTTTCTCCCTATAAAGTCCATTATCTTATACTGCATTAAAATAATTGAGAATATTCATAAATACTAACCTTTCTCCTTCAGTAAGTCATAGAAGCTCCACCAAAATGTGTTACAGGCCACCAAATTTAGGATTCTGCTTTGAATTGACCTCTAATGAAGTCTAATATTATTCAGTGATTACAGAGAGAGGATGGGTATCTTAACCTAAAAATTAGCCTTTGTGAACAGCCTGTATGAGTCATTCCAGCAGTCATGTGTAACTAAATATGAAAAAAACCTTCCATTAAAACACTAGTGGGAGATAAATAACTAATGGTTAGGGCACCTACTTTTTGAGTTTCCAGTACCACAGTCCAAGGTATTTATTACAGTTCATAATACATATGGACTGTGTAGGAAGTCCTAGGTGGCAGTGTGCTATGGTTGATGATCACACTGTGCTTTGTAATTCAAACTGGAGAATGGTTTTTTATGTTGTCATTGTAGAATTTGTTTCTATTTTTTTAATATTTTACACAAAAAGTTCTGATTAATTTTAAGTAGATTGCAATACAAATGTTTATTCCCAGAATAAATCAATTGTACTGCAGGGTAAATAGGACTTGAGAAGCTGAGCTTGTTAGTGGTGACCAGAGATCACTATAGTTGGGACTGCTACCCTGCAGCTTCCTTTCTCTAGTTTGTGTCTAGAGCTGAGAGGTGGAAAGTAACATTACCCACCAAATACGAGCTCTCCCACATGTCTTCATTTTATAAGTATATGTACTCTAATAAAATTCACTTACATTGAGTAATTCCTATAGCACAGGCCTGAAGAAGAAATATGATAACAACATTAACTGTAATTCTTGAGAAGTTGCATGAATTTCACAGGTTTTGAAATGCATAAGATTGCAATCACAAAAGTGCCATGAGCTTGAATAGAACTACTAAGCCCAAGACGGCCTCCAACCCCCACACCTCCCACCAGCCCCTCTCTATTCGTAAACAGCAGGTCAAGCGAGGCACCTCCCCTGGTAGGCTCACTCACCAGCTGCGTCAGGAAGTTATCTTCCACACACTCCAGGAACCTCCTAGACTGTTTCCAGCAGACGTCTGGTAAGTTGAAGTCCCCCACGAGAACAAGGACCAGTGATTGTGATACTTCTGCCGTTTATGACTTTTTAGTCATAAATGATTGAGAGTAACTATTTTGTAAGTATCTTGCTGATAAAGTTAGAGACAAAGACAAAATGTGTATGCAATCAACTCCTAATTCTCCAAATTGTTTTGGCAAATATTATTGATGTGGGAAGATTTGGTTCACATTTTTGCAATGCTGGAGAAATGTTGACATATATACTAATACTTATTTCCATTGCTAAAGATGATAACATAGGGTAGAAATTATACAGTTTAATTTGTATTCTTTATTATAATGACAAAGAAACACAGAAAACTGCAAAAAGATTTTAAAAAGAATTGTATCAAAATTGTCATAGTTGCTTTTCATATAAATTAAAACCTTATTCACACCACAGTCTCTGTCAAAGCTTGTATCTCTTTGTGTAGTGGTTGACTATTGATGAACATGTTCATTATTTTGAGAATTAATGTTTTGTCCAAAGGATTTCAACCAGCACTGCTAAAATTATTAGCTTTCTATTAAAAAATGACATTAGAAAATACACAGGCAAACCAGCAACACATTCTAAACACTTTGTAAGTGATTAAAGTCAAATACGTTCTTAAAATATTGCCCATGTAGTAGCTTAAAATATTCTGCCAAAGGAAGAAGAAAGCTCTAATATGCTCCCAAGAAAGAACAAACATGAATTATTGGTGTAAAAGGGGCCTCACTTGAATTGCAAGTATTGTATAATCTCTTCAGAGCAGAAGCATTTATGGTAGGCTTGCCTACTACTAGTTGCTTCTGAGTGCTTTTGTGACATAAATGTTAAGGAAATGACACTATAGCTTTACAGACTAAAAAAGTCATTTTCCAAGTCAAAGTTTTGGTTCTAGAAGTTATTGGTAGGCAGGAGGATTCATTCCAAAAATAAAAAAAAAATTAGAAAATTAGAATAATCCAATAAGTTATACTGATTTATATTATGTGCATATCAAGCCCCTTCCAGACATACATATAAGGAATTTTGCACAGAAAGCAAACAATATTTTCCTTGTGTTTTCCTTTGTGTTTCATTTAATCTTTAATGACTATGTGTCAGCTCATTCAGAATTCCATGTTTTATTGAACTTGATTATAGACCGCCCAAGAGACCTGAGATGGATTCACAGCCAGCCCTCTCCTTGTCACTGCAGGAGAAAGCTACATTGCTTCCTCTTCCTCTTCCTTTTCTCTGCCCCCGGTCTGATTCTTTTCTTGACTGCAGCTGCTTCTTCTACCTCCTCCCACCGTCCTTGGTGCCTGCTTCCTATTCTTGGGCACATTAAGGATATTTGTTTTGAAGAAATGTAGATAGGGAAAAAACAGGCCCTTAAGAGAACTAGTTAATTAGAAGCTCCTCTGTTTGCTATAAGTAAATGAATTCAGCTATAGCCATTCTTTTTTACCTTGAAGAGTGTATTGCTAATTGGGGAATAGAATATAAAAATAAAATAGCATGTTAGGTTTAAATCTGTAGAAAAGATATCAACATTGTTTTGTAACCAGGCATTTTTATAATCCACCTGGAAGGTTAAGCTTAATAATAATTTAGCTATGGTCACAAAGGTTATGACTGCTGAGATAGATTTGATGTAAGTGTAAATTCGTTATTTTTCCATCCATGGAACATGCTTATGTGCTGACCAAATATGGGTAATAATGGTTGGGGAATGAATATAGGTACAAGGTAGACAAAATAAGAGGTAGAAGGCTATTTAAGTATTTCTTGTGCATCTGTGTGCCATTTTCTCTGGCACATATTTATTGTATTGGCTAAAATGTTAAGTTAAAAACACAAAAAAGTGCTTGATAACAAAATAAACAAGTATGACACATCACTGTTTTCTGCGTCGAAAAAAGCTCTTTTGAGTTTAACAAATAATGATAACTTATAACTCATGATTTTTTTCTGGATTAACAGTGACTCCCTATGAAAAGATTGTACAGTGACTAATCAGAGAAAAACCAACAAACAAAACAAAATAAATCCAAAATAATAAATGTTTGTAATTTATCCAAGCTGAATTAATCTTACCCACAGCCCAATTTCTGGCTCCGTTTTTCACTGTAGGTTTTTGTTCATGTTGACTGAATGCAGAGAGGAAGGAAAATAGGAGCACAGGAAAGTTGGGATTGCTGGGGTCTGATATTTAGCTTAATAATTGGTAGGTTGTGGGATCAAGTTGCAGGAAAAGTCCTGCTCTGTTTCTGCAGTTCTATAATGGCAAGTGCTTGATTGCTGTGTGGAAATGATGCATGTATGGATGGACTCTTTGTAGGTAGTAGGTAGATCAGTGCTGGTAGTTACACCAGAGAATTCATTACAAGATTCTAACAAACCTATCATGGCCACAGCCAACCTAAAGTTTTGTAGAACACACAAAAGTTTTCTGATAATGGCAGAATCACTTTGCTGTAACTGCCAAAATATAGACAAATTAAAGTAAACTTCAGGCAAAGATTAATTTCAGCAAGAGAAATGCATGCATAATAAAGTTATGAACTGACAGATATGTATTACAGTGGAAAATCGTATAATAGATTTCACTGTTTTCACCAACTTTAATGATAATTGCAAGTAGCAAATAGAAACAGGGTAACTACCTTAAAATTCTGTTGACAATGCCAATAGAAAAAAGTTTTACCTCTCAGTTTTTCCAAAACAAAGTTCATGTTGGTCTTGTATATGGAATATATTTTACTACAATGTCTATGGTTCTATATCAGCAAATGGTCAGTTCTGTGCTGCTAATCAGCTACACACGCTGCACATGCATCTGATCTTGCTGTATTTCTTCTTCTTCTAGTTTTGAAAAGATAAAGAATTAGTCTAACAATTAATGTAGTCATGTTTATTATAGTGGGAATATTCATGTGATTTAAGTTATTAACTTGTTTAAGTATTTGCAAATCTGGAACTTAAAACTGCAAGAAAAGTGTCTTCATGCTGGAAATGAGACTGTACAGCCTTTTTTTTTCAAAGCCCACTAAGAACAAAATTGTACCAATGGTACTCTTACGAAGGCACTTTCACTAACCTTAACTTTTTCCTTGCATCTACATGTCATCTTTCATCTTCTACATAGGTTGTATGCATTTGTGTAGAAGAATCGTCCTTTCTGTAGCCAACACAATGGGAGCCTAGTCCATACCTAGGAATTCTATGTGTTGTGCTTTGTTCTATATAGCATAAAAAATGAGTGAAATAAAACTGAATGCTAGATGCTGCTTACCCAAAAACTTGGGGGTTTACTTTTTTAAGCAAAACAGGCAGAACTTTTTAAAGAAAAGCATAGAAATTATTCTTCTTTCAGATGCTATCATTGATGTCTGAGGGAGAAGCAAGAATTGACCCTTGCTATGTGTTTGTTTTAGAGGTACGAGTAAGCTGACCACTTTAATCTTGTTGGTATCTGTCCCTGTCATACAAATCCACTTGTGTGCCTTGCACACAATATATTGGCCATACACATGCATAGCTTTATACATGGTCTATCTGACAACATTTAATTAAACTTATAAGATAGTCCATTAGATAAGTGGCATTATTTTTAATCACAAAAAATACTGAGCCAAGTCCTCAGATACTGTACATAAGCCCACAGGTTTCAGCAGAAGTGTGCGGATATACACCAAAGAACCTGGCCCATAGCTTACACTAAATGCTACGTTCTTGTGCCGTGTAACTGGCTATTTCACAGCTAAGTAGTGTTTCATGTTACTACCTAATTATTGAGAAAGGATATTGAAGCTTATGGCACTTTTGTGAAATTCCTGCATTAAACTACATGGTAGATGAAACCACTCAGATTAATAGTTTATACGGGAGCTGACAGGACTTCTTGTCCTGGCTGGCACTCTCACAGTGCATGGTATGACCTCTCTTTCTGCGGAAAACTCCCTGTCAAAACTCTCTCATCGAGCTGGTAGGTGCAATTCAGCCATCCATAAAGCAGTTGCAGAGGGACTAGCAGTCGTGAAGTCTCCTGTGTTCTGTCCCCTTGCTCAGCTAGATGCTCACCTGCATATAGGGTCTAAGGGAGATTAGTGATAGTTTGTGTCTTTTCCCTTGCTTTGAATATTCCTTAGGACAAAATCTGGTCCATGAAATAAATATTGCAGAGCTCAATTATCAGCAATGTTTTCCCCCCGAAAGCTGTGTTTTAATTGCTGTTTGGGTTTTGAGTTGGTAGCTTTCAGGTTTCATTTCAAGAAATCCAGATGATAAGTGTAATCTCTTATTAATGCACTGGGAAAATGTAATTCTCGATTATGGTTTTCCTCATGTCTGTTTTACAGATGACTGAAACATAAATTAACTTCCTTTTCTTTGCTGCTACGTTTATATAGTTCAGGAACACACCTTCCATCCCAAGAAAGGTACCCGTAAGGCTTTGTTCTACAAAGAAAGCATGTGTTTAAAAATTAACAAAGATTTCAGATGCCAAGAATGTGTTCTGCCTCAGTACATTAGTCTGTTAGACCTCTTTTACAGAAAAGCCTGAAAACTGAAGAAAAACATGCATGCAAAGAGCTTTGTTCCTTGGATATTAGCTGTAGAGAGATGTGAACTTGTTCAGAATAATTCAGCAAGATTGCACAAGTACAGCATCAGAGACAATAGATGGCAGTCTTAATCCGTTGTGTTGAAAGTACCGCAGAAACATCAGTATCTCTTGCCCCTCACCCAACAAGTCACAGCAATCTTTCAGCACTTTGTAGGTCAATGTACAAACATATTTGAAAAGTTCATTTTGAAGATCTTTTCCTTCTACAAGCCTGGCTTGATTTACATCCGCCCTGTTATCCCTATAAATGGATATCAAGGTGAGGACTGACAGTATCAGGAAGCGGATGGTTTCCTTGCATTTAGCTCAGGAGGACACTGCAGGATTGTTGCAGCATGAATATAGAGTATTTGGCACTGTGGATATCCAGCCTGATGAGCAAATCCTCACCACATAGATAAGCACACTGCAAACCTTTCTGGATAGATTTGCCCTGCACGGTTCACAGAAAGAGAGAGAAGCCATGCATCTTGGCTTCCTTGCCCCTTGCCTGGATGACACTGGCTGTTGAGGAGGTCATACAGGAGAGCATAACTGCCTTCCTTCCCTCAAGGCGAAGCACTTATGTAAACTGACCAAAATTAATTTTGCTATAAGCTATGACAACTTTCTCTGCTTTCTCTCATGAAATGCTGACTAAAGGATGGGTCCCCAAGGCACCTATGGCTGAACAGTGATTTTCTTTTCCTGTTCATATGCAGAGAAAGGCTAGGGTTTTCTTCACTCCTGTGAGGTACTGATACTGAGAAATAAAATCCTGAAGGAAATTTCTTCCTCCCCCTGCACTTTTACAGGGGATATCATGATTGGAAATCTTACACAGGGTTGCTAAGGGGCTTAATTAATTAATAAACCAAAGAAATCACTGCTACTCCAAGCAGCTGCAAGCTTAATCTCCCACTGGTAGTTTTGTTCTGTTATCCTCAGCAAGTAGAGCCATAGAGCCACTGGTACAACTTCCTTGTGCTTTCTGCAGTGTGTCCTGCAATGTAATCCCAGAGCATTTTTGTCACTAGTCAAGAATACATTGAAACACAACATGCCTCATTATCACAACCGAACTCTGGAGCATTGTGTAGGTCTACACGATTCTTGCCAGAGATGTCTCACTATCCTCATATGTTGATGTATCTTAGACTAGAGTCTGTATTGTCAAGTATTGTCATAGAGGCTGGATGGATGGGGAAAATGCTTCCAAACCACTGACAGAGAATAAAATTTTATATCCAAAATTCCAATATGCTTGGTTATTATTTATAGGAGCTCCCTCTAAAATACAGCCAAGGGACTTCTGGTGACAGAATTGCCAAAGAATAATACAAGCTAGGTTGCTGTTGGCAAATACAGATTTTCTAGGAGAATTATCAGAGGAAAAAAGACACTTATACAAGGTTGTTAATGGTAGTTGCCCTTGCTAAACAAACCTGATGAAAGCTGTGCAAGAAAAGAAGAAAGAGTAAAAAGTGATTCAGTGCATTTCAGGATTTGATTTAGTTTTCCCATGGCACTGAATATCAGCTTCAATTGTTAGGCCCAATTTGCATTTCCCTCTGTTTTGTTATAGCAGTTAGTAAATCGCTATTTGTAGACAAAACTTTAATAGGTCATTCATAAAATGAACAGAAACAAATGTCTGACAAACTGGATTCTTCCTTGGTTTTCCAAATACAGAGTTTGTTCCTGTGTCTAAGCTTGTAAGGGATTCTGCATAAGGTCCTCACCCAAGATTTCAGACCCACTATAACTTAGAGAACCTATTCCCTGAATTTAATGTCGTCACTGAAAGGAGTGCATAGCACTGTGATAAATTTTTCTCTGTAGGAAACAGGTGGAAAGCCATTGAGAACGCCAAGTTCAAGCAAGCAATGATGAATGCATCGAAAACTAATTTTTTACGTTCCCTTTTGACAGGTCTTATAGAGTACTTGCTACATCAAATACCTGAGCATTTTAAATACTCTGGCACCTGAACGCTTCAAAGTAGGTGAAGGATCATTTTGTGATGAGATTTGAGAGCACACAATATTTGAGCACAGGATATGAGATTATGTTCACAAAAGGCTGTGGAAAAATTACTTTGCTTCTCAGGTTACTGGAACAATTCCAAAATGTGACATGCATAACATGCTGTGTGCATGACTGTACAGCAGTCTTGTAACCTGTTGCCTAAACTTTTTTCTTAATGTTTTCTGTATAACACATTATTTTGCTGATTTCTGTTTGTGAAAAACAACATTTTTTTCATTACTCTGTCATGATTTATGTTTTATATATATATATACATACCAACAGCAACTTGCACTCATGTACTCATATGTGCTGGTTTGCAGGTACCTCAGGTTTCATTAAACTGCACACAGGAGGAGTAACTTATTCCAGAAATACAACTGGGGAGTGAGTACCTGGTTTCAAGCTGATGACAAATCAGCAATTGACATGTATCTCTCTAGATGGTGATACCCCCTGTGTCATGTAGAAAACCCTGTATGTCATACTGTTGGCATTATATTAGGAATGTATTTCTATACACTGCAGTTTTTCAGTCAGTAGATTTAACAAAAATCTCCTGACTTTCTTCCTTCTATAGTTGGATGGTATGACACAAGCTGGAAGCAATTTACTTCCATTGAAATATGTCTTTAACTTCTAATATACAAACTTTGATTTTATAAATGGATCGGCTTGTAACCAAGTCTTCTGGATAGCACTGCATAACAGATACCAAAAGACAACAACAACAACAAACCCAAACAAAACCCCCAACATAAAGAAGAAGAAAAGAAAGGCAGCAAGGAGAAGCACAAACCAACAAGAGACAACAGAGGGAGAATGATCTCCAGACCATGAGAAGGATGTACACTCAGCTGTGTTTTTCCATAAAGTGCAGAATCTCCCTGCTCCCCAGAAATCATATCTCTCTATTTTTCTATTTTGCATCTCTTTAATTCCTAGGAAAATAAAGAGAACAGGATCTGGGTGGAGCATAGAATTCTTTCTGGCCGTGATGGACAATACTAATGTCTTGCAAGAAAACTATATGATAGACTATTATCTTTAATGACTGAACTGCTGCATAGTTCTGAATAATGAAAAAAACTCTTCTCTAAAATCAACACTAATTCGTGAATAATTTACTAACAATTAAGAGCTAAATTAATCGAGACTCTATGTATGCCCTGAATTGTTCACCCAGCTCTCCCAGTTCATCTGCACATTTGTTATTAAGGTCTGATTAGTTTCACAAGCATAATTCTTAATCAGAGAGTTTGGTTAACTGAAATCCAGTAATAGACCTGCTTGGAATTTTTCAGCAAAACATTTTTATCGTGGAAAATACTAGTTAGTGAAAGAAAATACCAGTTTTATGTGGAAAGATATTATGTTGATGAAACATTCATATAGAAAGTCTTCTCAGGTTCAGGATAAAATTTTTGTTCAACAAAAATGGAGGTAGACAGATAGACAGATAGATAGATAGATAGGTCGATAGAGGAAAGTAAGAATGAGCCCCAACAATGTAGAGCAGGGACTTTGCCTATGAATCTCCCACATGCCAAATCCACCAGTTGATTTACCACTCTGAACGGACTATTAAATTTTAAACAGAAAGTAATAATTTGATGGATTCTGTTGCATCCAACATTGAAAGATAATGATACACTGCTGGAGCATAAACTGTAAATGACCAAAAATAAATATATAGGTGATTGGCCAGTTTGGGGGGGAGGGGGAGCGATTAGTAGTTAAAACAACCAAAACCATTAAACCACCCCTGAATGTGTTGCCAAAATCATCATATCAATACCACACTGCTAATCGAAATGAAAGGCAAAAAGTTCATTATTAGAAATTAAAGACTTAGTTAATTCCACCCATGGCTAATAAAAAGTAAAGGCTAGCTACATTTATATATTTTTCAGGTGTGTTCAAAAAATATAATGTCCTGCTTTTTCGGCAGTAGCAAGTTGCTGTAGCTGCTGAGTTTCTCCCAAGGTTATGTGGGTTTTATAACTTTACTGGACTTCTCTACACCCTAGTCTCATCAGAAAATATTGTGTATTATTAGCTACACTTACCCTGAAATCTGGAAAAAAAACAAGCCGGATGATAGCATGGTCTGCAGCACTTTGTTTATGAGAACGTCCTTCTAGCGAGCTCCTGTATGTCAGTATGAAAATGGGAATAACATTTCTTTTCTGTCCTTGAGACATAGATCAAACAATATTGTCAGAAGAGGTTTCTCTGTCAAATATTCCTTTGATCCCGCTGGAGGCTGCGCTGCTGAGCTTGTGTATCCTTCGGATCAGAGAATGTACCTCACTATGTTTTGTTAAACTGCTCTGTCTATAGGTTTTGGTGCTGCAACCATGGCATTTATTAAAGACAACGTACATGAAGAAGGTGAGGTTGTTACTGCACCATTCCAGCAGGTTTCGTGTTCTTTTCCTGGTGTTTTTTGGGGGTGTTCTTTTGTTTGTTTGTTTTCCTCAAGGATGAAATTTAGTTATTGGATGATTTTCAGGACCTGGTTCTATTTGTAGTTAGTAAAGCACTTTTTTTTTTTTTTTTTCCTTGAATGAAGAGAAGACTTGTATTATTGAGAAATCAACAATCAGAACAGGGGAAGTGTTTCCATCCCTTTCAGTAACAGGAACTGTATACATGTGTCTTGCAGCAGCTTAAGATATATATGTACAGTGTGTTATTCACAAATACGAGCACACATTTTTATATTGGTTTGACCATAGTCACACAATTTCTATTTACTTTTTGCCACATCATTACTAATGTAAACAAATAAATGTGACAAGCAAACAATACACATCAGTGCTACTGACGCACTGATGACACAGTGAGAACCAAAGCAGTATTGTCTGTTAAGCAAAATAAAACAACAATTTTCATGATAGACTAAACTGCTTGAGCTTCAAGACCTCAGTTAACATACGGCAGAAGTTAGCTGATAAGCAGTGTTTTCAGTAAGTACATAATACTGCTGTGTGTGTATTTACGTTTCTTTTCCGACTATTGTAGGTGGGTGGTATTGGTAATGGGTTGCATATGGATGGTACGTAGGCTGTGCTGTGTCCTGGGATCCTGATGATCCCAAGCAGGAAATTGAACAGAGGGTGTGTGCCTCCCTCCCAGGACTCTTGCTGACATGTTGCGGATACATATGTTGGTAGGTGGGAGCTGGGGAGGAGGTCTGTAAGGAAGGAAGGAGGTAGGGACCATTGACAGATTTTGCCTTGATGTGGAAATAGGATGCCGCTGTATGATGAGCCTGAGCCATGGGAGCTCAGTGGTCCACTGTCTAGGCACCACCTTTGGGCCAATGCCCCTGTGAGGTGTATAAGGCACACTTTTCCTACTCAAGGATGCTGAAATTTTTCCAGTAGCCTTATGGCTTCCAAAGATTCTCGATACATGTTACAACTGGGAATGGATATGACTGCATTTCCCCAGCATAACGAGCAGCTCAAAAACCTTTTGAGATATTTGCCACTTTCAGGATTTTAGATTCCTAAGAGAGAAATTTTAAAGCCTGGAAAGCACACATAATGCAATTACCTGAATCATAGCAGTCTCTTCAATGACATCTGCCCAATTCTAGCTGTCAGATGTTTTAATGAAATAACAAAGCAGTAGGGACAAAGAGCATTTCTTTGTCTTGTAACAGTGACAAAACAAAGATCTGCTTTAATTTGTAACTCAGACCCTGTTTTTTGTCTTGGACCAGGGCTGACAACCAAAATTAGACTCAGCTGTAATGCAGATGTATCTGTAAAATGACTCCAAGGAAGTCTATAGGTTTTCTCTAGTGTGCAAGGATTTCTCTAGTGACAAAATTTTCTGGCTGTGTAGCTCAGACTGGGTAGCCCTGCTGAATATGACTGGAGGCTTGTTCCTCACTGATGGATGCTGCAGGAACACTGGCTGATAGTATTGTGCTCAGATAGTAATGCTTTTCTGTATTAGCCCTTGCAATATAATAGTTCTCTTTTCTGCAGAGAAAAATATATTCTTGGGGATTATTTTTCTTCTCAATGAAGGAGAAGGAATGCACTGTGGTCTCAGTTTACTTGCTTTTTTAAATTTTTGTTTAGGAGGAAAATGGATGAAAAGAGGAGGGTGAGATATTGTCTGCCTTGTTTCACAGACATAGAAAACTTCTGTTTTCCTTAAGCAGTTCATGTTCAGTCTGTTCCCATTGAACCTGTGTAACTGTGTTAATGTGATCTCATAAATAACTTGTTTTTTAATGCAAAAATATAATTCAACTAATCTAATTTAATCTTTATTTTTTAATCTTCTTGTCACATTTTTCAGCCAATGGTTCTGGCATTGGGCTTATGAAACTAAATGTGCTATTTAAAACTGCTTTCCAGAACAAGATAACTTCATTTTTGCTCCTCGGTTATTGGGACGAGACATTATTTGCTGCAGCATGGCTCACTAATTTATTCAGTATTTACTTTTTCAATTGTTTTATTTCAAATTTGGACAAAACCATGTTAACTAGTGTTGCTGCAGGGGCCTGCAGATCTGATCTAGTATATTACATACTACTGTTCTCTGAAAATATTTGTAGTCCTTTTGAAGAAAATTGCCTACTAGAATGCTTGGATTTATTTGCAGTAAAGTTTTCCTTGAAACTGTGGATTTGCTCAGTGTTTCTAGCTATTGCTTTTGACCACCCTATATAAGCAATGACTGTTGTGGAGAATGTTATTTTCTGTGTCTAAGGTCAGTAAGAGGCTGCTGATAGAGACTCTGAGCTCTTTTTGGAGATCAGCAGGGAAGCCCATTGGTCTTATTTGTGCTATACCATCCTGGAAGGTATATCCTTAACCATCTTTGCCATCAGAATTAACTGCTACTGCCAACATGTATCTGAACTCCTCAACTTGAGCCAGCTCAAGCTGTTGCCAAAATAGATAACAGTCTTTTATAGGCAGAAATCTGTGTCCTTTGCAGGTGCCAGACAAGAATGATTGGCACTGTGGCTCTGCACAAACAGGCTCATGCCTGCTGCCTGCATAGGCAGCCCCCACGAGGTGGCTGGCAGTGGAGGAGCACAGTGTCAGCACTGGGGTGCAAGGGGGCACAGGCAAGCATTATGGATAGGCAATGATGAGGAAGGATTTCAGAGATCGGGATTGCCAGGAAAAAATATCAACTGAAAAGTGGGAATCATAGGGGAAGAAAGAAAAGGAGGTCTTCAGAGGGCAGAGTGAACTGTGGGAGGGAAGAAAAGTAAACTTTCATCTGAAGCCTCCAGGAGACTCTCATCTCTCTCCAAAATTTTCTGTTCTCNTTCAGTCTTACTGTCTTATTCTGCTCCACCACCAGAACTGAATTTTGTCTACGTGGTTCACAAACCTTGAACTGGCACTGAATATGACTTTCAAGCAATTGTATCAGCAAACCTTGTTCAGTTTTGGTACTGCCATCAGTGCACTCAATTTGTTTAAAACTAATCTTTTAAAGTAATATTTAAGTTAGATTTCCTGATTGTTTAGACTGTTACTGAAGTCATCATATCTATATTTGTGCATATTCGTATTTTGTACAGAGAGCTTTATCTTCAAACAGGGATGCCCATAGTCCCTGTTGTAACATTTTGAAGGTCATTGGAAAACTTCTCATTGAGTTTCTGCAAACACAGTTAGTATCTATAGAATTTTCATAACAAGTAACAAACTGAATAGCATATCTTTTATAAATGCAAGCATATTTTGTTTCCTATATATCTGTTGAAATACGGAAGGCACAAATAAGCTTGTCTTTGGAAACAGCATTATCTACAGAAGGTGATACGTTAGTCTTTCAGCTGAAATTGAGTTTCATGACACTGGTTGTCCTCACTCTTATTAATAATCTTCTAAACAAAGTTGTTTTCAAATGCAACCCAGGTATCTGTTGTTTGTTTATTTGAGTCTAAATATAATAACTCATTACTTGAAATTGCTAGTAAAAAAATAATTTTCTTATAATATTTTTTAACCATAATAGTTGTTTTAACAAGTTGGTTCTCTCACCATAAGAAAAGTTCTAATTTGGTGTGTAATAGTGGGATAATAACTTGGAATCACATGAAACTGAAAAATATGTCATATCTCCTCCATCAATTATTCAAATATCTTCAGATAGTCTCTAGTTACTAAGACAGACTTTCTCATTTGCATGTAAAAAGAGCACATAATCCAGTGAGCAACCAGATTGCTTTTTTAAACACTGTGGCATTTAGTCTATTTGATGCTGTATTAGCCCCTTCAGAAATAAATTTAACATATGAAACTAACCACTTTAAAGGTTTTAGCCACTGAGATTTTCATGTCTCTTTCTTTAATTGCTAATTTATTTTATCGTAGAGCACTTGTCATGCTCACGTATGGGCCTTTCAGCTAGTAAATGTGACAGTAATCCAACTGTCTAAGTAGTGGGTATTCGATGTTAAAATTTGAACACTAGCTTATATTTAACCAGCTGTCTTATAATCTTAGTCAATATAGATATTACTGTGATTTACTAAATCAGAAATGCATTAATGATGGTACTATCAAAATACAACATAATCAAAACATGCAATCTATTGGGATGACTTTCTGTTCTTAAATACAGGTGAGTTATTCTTATAGGACTGAGTGGACAGAATTTGGCTGCAGAGTTAAAAGATTTTTCTATTTTCCGAATCTATATTTGGCACCTCGAATACCATGATCAGTTTTGCAGTTAGCTGCTTTGTGCCACCTACTGGTTTCCTCACTATTCTGTGCAGTAACATTATACAGTAGCTGTTTTCTCACAGTGACACTACTTCTCTGCCTTTAAGATGTTTACCAAAAATTTGGGCAGCATTTATTACTTAATTGTTAATCTAGGGTTACATGTATATCGATGCCATTAGATTGCCATTCATGGGACACTGAAAAGCAGGGGGGAGCAGCACTGAGCAAAGAAGAATGCAGCTTTTAGTCAACTATATATTTTCTCTGACTGTGAAGAAAGTTTTGTAGTTTTTATGTCTTGATAATGTCTTTTGGGTATGATTGCTTTATTGGGTATGCTATGAGCCAGTTGGAGGAAGGACCTTTTGTTGTAGTTAATTCCTGTGTGTTTATACAGTGACAAGAACACAGAAATCGTGGTCCTTGGTATGGGTTCAGACATTACTGTTGTCATAGAAACTTTTAGTGGCAATTTATTATCCTTATAATTAAGATATTTATGAAATTATTTGTTCCCAGGTTTGAATATTGAAAACTGCAGGCCAACCATTCTCAGGCATGCCGGAACATGCTTATTTGCTGAGTATAAAGTGATACAATTGCCTGCATACTTTGGGGTTTGAATCTTGAAACAACTTTTGTGAAAATTTTTTTGAAAACAAGTGAAAAACACCACTGTTTTCTGCTGTGCTGTACTATCTAGAAGGATGTGGGAAATTGGTTGTTGGTGACATTCTTTTGAGGAACTCCATTAGTCAATTTTCTTTTTATTACAGCTACGGCTTCAGCTTGTTAAAAAACGTTACTGAGATTGGGATACACACATGCACATTACTTAACGACTAATTCCTACCCCTTGCAAACTCACTTTTGTTACTTAAAACTCTGGCTTATCCCTGCAGATAGTTCAGCTTCTTTAGCTGTTCTCTTTATGTAGAAAAGTTTTGAAATTCCTACGTTGTCCTGCCTCTAGCCGTCCTATTATAATTTCCGATGCTTTCTGCCAGTTACTTTAAGCTGACAATGCACTTTAAGGCAGTTCTTCTGATTATTTTTTTCCACAACAGTAGACAGAACATTTATTTTAGAATACTTTTTTGTATATAAGAATTTTAAATAATTAGGAAGCTCTGATTTAACTCTCTCCTTAATTTCCTGATTGCAGGTAAATGCTTTTTATTCTTAAACATGGCCTTCTCTTTGCCTTGTCCTCTATAGTTTGCTTTCTTTGGATATACAGGAATACTTTGAAGGAAGTTAGGAAACACAAGTTCAACTCATATCTCCTTTGTCTGTGGGAAGAGATCTTCTCACACAACATTTGTTGGAGTTTTTCAGAATAGAGTCAAGATTAATTGTTGTGTCTTCCGTTTCTGAAGAAGACAGGGTGTCTTACACTGGAAAGACTAAGTGGATGAGTTTCTTATACATATGTTTCTGACTCATTTCCTTATCATCACCCTGCTTTTTTGGTTTTTCATA
>WAAD01023713.1:747-14632 GCA_013389945.1 Fregata magnificens | reverse complement strand
TACTGTGTTCAGTTTTGGGCCCCTCAGTACAAGAAGGACATTGAGGTGCTGGAGCGTGTCCAGAGAAGGGCAACGAAGCTGGTGAAGGGTCTGGAGAACAAGTCTTATGAGGAGCGGCTGAAGGAAGTGGGATTGTTTAGTTTGGAGAAGAGGAGGCTGAGGGGAGACCTTATCGTTCTCTACAACTACCTGAAAGGAGGTTGTAGTGAAGCAGGTGTTGGACTCTTCTCCCAAGTAAGTAGTGATAGAACGAGAGGGAATGGCCTCAAGTTGCGACAGGGGAGGTTTAGATTGAATATCAGGAAAAATTTCTTTACCAAAAGAGTGGTTAAGCATTGGAACAGGCTTCCCAGAGAGGTGGTGGAGTCACCATCCCTGGAGGCATTCAAAAAAGGTGTAGACGTGGCACTCCAGGGCCTGGTTTAGGAGGCATGGTGGTGTTGGGTTGGCGGTTGGACTTGGTGATCTTAGAGGTCTTTTCCAACCTTTATGATTCTATGATTCTATCATTCTATGATTATTAACCACAAAAAAAAAAAATTCCCCTTGATTTTCTCCTGCTCTTACAGAACAGTCAATCAGGTCTCAAAAGTCAGTAGAAGCTTTCATTATGAGAATGGTTAGCAAACTGCACAAACTGGAAATAGCTTCACACGTTGACATGTAAAATGGAATCTGGAGTGGTTCTTGTGTTCACTTAGAGAAATGAAAAGTTCTCCTCTTTCTTAATCCCCAAGAACTGCTCAGAACGTGGATATCAGGAGTATGTAAGTCCCATGAGGGGTCGGAACCTTAAAGAGGAGCTGAGACTGTTTCTGAATAGTGCATAATAATGGGTGTGAACAGATTGAATCAATCTGGAAGAAAAATGACAGCTATTGGTGATCCGGCTTATGAGACTGTCAGCTCAGGACTGCTTCTAATACTAATCAAATACTTATGACCATTATATTAGTAATTAAAACATATGAATTCCTATGATCTTTATCTTATTTCGAGAACTGTATGTATTAATTGCTCAGTTACCTTCATTTATTAGGGTTGCTTTATTTTTTCCCAATTATTTTTCTCTCTTGTTATCTACAGAAAAATACAGTATGACCATTTCTGTGACTATTTCTGAAAACGATTATATTTTTTGAAAATTTTCCTGATGCCTTTTCATTAATTCTACTGCGTTTTGGTTGTGGTGCAGTTTTTAAAATCTTGCTGCTATCTGGTTTCCTAGATGCTATGAAGGTTCATGAACAATACAGTTGAAGTCATAGGACAGGTTCTATGACTTCTGCCCCAAGTTTGTCTAAACAAAGACTATTCCCATGTAAGTATACTCTCTGACCTACTGTAGTCTTGATTAAATTTATGTGCTTGATTGGCACATTTTTTTCTTGTTAAATAGCAACAGCATAAGATCATTAAACATATCAGTATTGTCATAAAAATGTAGTTTAATTTCCATTATTATCTAGTAATCAGTCTTATTGCACCCTTTGTTATGAGTAGTATACTTTGTAATTTTTTAGCTACTTTGGCTGTTGCTTTGTTTAATGGATTCCCTGTATTTTTGGTTCTTTTTTATTTTTTTTTTACAAAATGCACTAAGCCAGATATTAGGATAGCAAACTCCACAACTATATGGAATAGACCACAGCTCCTGCCTTTGTGGAAGTATGACAAATATCCATCAATGTCAAAAGTCCCCTTCCAGCTCTCTCCTCCCAGAACCTGACTCTAAGAAATGTGTTTAATTTGTAACTTACATTTTATTTACCAGTATCTATCTTCCTAGTTTGAAGCAATTCAATTAAAATAATTAATTTCATAAGGTGCTAGAACCCACTAAGCAGTGGGTTTTGGGGTATTGATTTATTGAAAGATGCCTGTTTATTTGAATAGCAGAAATTCTATGTGAATACAAATACATAAACTTGACTTGGAAACCTGGAATTTGAAGGACTACAAAATATAAACCAAAGTACATTAGATTTTACAATTGTCGCCATAACTTGCCTTGAAACCTAAGAACAGATCCTAATTTGTTTAATTTTTGTAAGACTTTCTTTAAGAGGGCCATGCATTCTTTGGCTTTTTCCAGAGGGAGTGGTAGATGCTGAGCACTTCAGAAATCCAGTCTATAAGAAAATCCTTTCATATTGTGACCCTTCCTCCCTGGACCATGTTAGGCAACTTCTACCACGTACAAAGTGACTCTGCAAGCTGGACATATACAGTCTAAGGCTACAAAGCAACTATTTTTTGGTAATACACACAGTAGATAGCTGGGACTAAGAAGCTGTTGTGCTAATATGCTCACCATCCCCAATGAGACATTGAATAGTCTCTGCTAGTCCAGCAGGCATCATCTGAGTGAGGATGGGTTAGCATCCAGTGTCCCCAGGCATGGGCAGACCCTCCACGTTGCTGTGCTGCCATCTTTCAATTCCCTTTTTTCTTTGGGGCTTATACCTGTTCATACTGGCATTTTTTCCTTGAGCAGTTATACATCACTGTCTTGACAAGGGTACTATTATCTGGGTTTTTATACATCTCAGCTTGCCTGGCTTTAGCTTATGTGTGTCCAGCTCACGTAGGTCTCAGATCACAAGCACCTGAAACACTTGGCTGAGGGTTACAGTATTTCGTTCAAACAGAAGATGCTATGGATGAGGTGGGTTATGTGTTTATAGAGATTTAAAGTCTCAAATCCATGCTGACAGCTTTAACGTATTTTGGCCAATAATTCCATTTAAAATATTCTGAGTTCCTCAATATTTTTTCTTGTGCAAAAACTGCAAATCCAGCAAAGAGCTTAGATGTTGCCCACCGACAAACAAATTACCAGTGAGCTTCTAGATGGGACATTTACTCATGTTTGTCCTTACACTATAGTTTTAAAAGGATGGTTATTACTGCTTGCTTAGGCTTTATCTATATCAGTAAAACACACATGTTTGGGACCGCTCTCTTGGACTACAACCAAGTGGCATGGAGTGGTCTGTGTCCATGCTGCTAAATTCTTTACTCCTTCAAAATAGTGTGACCATACCTGAACTCCTTAATGGAAAGAGCCTATGGTGCCCAGCCCATGCTACCTCTAGGGCTGTGGCTGGGAGGGTGTTAGTGAGCTCAGGCCAAAACTGCTAGGAGTAGATCTAACCATTTCCCAGAAGAGATGACCACCTTCCAGTACCCTTCAGTGTTCCCCAGCACTGCTTGTGCACTTAATATCTAAGCAACCTGCATTATGACTTTGTCTGTTAGACAGGAAAGGACTTGATTTCAGTTATTTCAACGTAAATATTTGACCTCTTATTTTTGCGGGATTTAAAGATACAACAATAGAAAATGCACTATCCAGATAAAATTTTTGGTTTAGTTTATCTTACAATCTACTGTTGAATTATTTATTTTACTCTTTGGTAATATAAACAATTTTATAATAAAAGTATGAAAACCAGAAGGGAATCCTGGCCAAGGTTACCCTGACTTTCCATAGCTTATGTAAAAAATTGGTAATATACCTCTCAACATTAGGTCCCGGATCTAAATCATGAATTGCTATTATTAAATGTTGTTTATTGTTTTCATACATGTCCAAAAAAAATTAAAACAGCAATGTGCTCACTTAATATTGGAGAAGTGTATTTACATGCACTTCATACACATAAAACGTTAAAAATACCATGCAAGGGAAATGAAAAAGGGGCTTTGGTGAGTTTGAGTGTCCTTTGTAACAGGTAGGTTGTGGGCTAACTGTATAGAAGTCTACCTCTACCAAGAAGAGGTGTTAAGGCTGTGGGACTAAAATCCTTGAGCAGGGTGTTCGCTTCCTTTGAAAAGGACTCCAGATGAAAAAAGCACTGCTGGGTCCACTGCAAGGTGCTCATAGAAAATTTTCCTCTATATCTTTCCATTCCAGGGAAGGATTGTGCTAGTCTGTGAAGCAGGAACACTTTTCCTTTGAAGGAACAAACCCTCTAGATTCCAAGAATCAGTCCTGACTGCAATAGTCTCAAAACAAAATATTGTGTATTTTCTTTCTTATCTAAAACACTTCCCCCTGCCCCGCCCCGTATGGACATCATTACATAAATGACCTATAACACTGTTTCAGGGAAGCAGACTGAAGTCACAGTAATGACTTAGCCCCTTTTTTGTAAGTTCCTAGGTCGTCTTTGCAAATGAGTAACAAGAAGATGACAGGAGCCTTTGAATGTCTTGGGCTCTAATTATAGTTTAATGTGCTTTTTCAGTCTTCTCAGATTTGCTTAAAATGTTTTTCTTGTTGGAAATAAAACCTTTAACAGTTGAAATCTGTTCTTCCTTTAAAAGAAATTCGGTAACATGTATGGCTCAAGTGATTAGGAGTAACATTTTTCATACTTCTACTATAAATCACACATCATTTTTCCAAGAAAGGAAACAGGATGAAGAAAAAGCTAAGCTTCCTTTGTATTATTACTGTGCCTAGAAATGGCTGTGCAGCTGCAACAGAGAAATGAACGAGAAGCAGATAATTAATGTTTTCAGCTTTTTGTTTTTTTTTTTTTAATATTTGTTATGTATTGGATTTTTTACCTACTCACTTTAATATGTGCTAATCAAACTTTGTCGTTGGAGGCTCACCAGTGACAGCTGCTCATGCACAAGACTGAGAACAAAGCAGTCACTTAACTCTAGTCTAGTTCTTTTTCTCTTCCATGCACACCTATCCTCCTGCTGCTTTTGGACTATCTAGTATCTGGCTCCCTGTCAAAACAATGTTGTGAGACCTGATTATCTCAGCATTAAAAATGAATTTGCTATATAAATTGTAGGATGTCTGTTTGCACAGAAATCCAGCGCTACATTTTCTGCTATAGATGACTCCCTTTCCTTAAAGGAGCGTGAGGCAGCTCACCAGGGACCGTTTGCAACAGGCACCTAGGGGTACCTTGTGTGCCAGCCCCATTTTTCCATCTCCAAGTGCAGGAGATGCAGTCCCTACCATGTGGCAATGTCCCCTACCAGTGTTTGCTGGGGCAAGGTGCTTTCTGATCACCCCCTTTCTTCAGGTACACTTTTGAAATCTAATTTGGAAATAGCAGAGAGCTGGAGAAAGAGAGCTCCCCAACCCCGATTTATCCCACTTGAAAGCTCCTCCTGGGTTTGTCTTTTAGAATAATAATTCTGTCATCTGCATCAGGAGAGAGAAGGGGAACTGAGCTATAGACACCACCTGGTCCAGTGGGTCACCGAAGATCTTTTTAAAAAATCCCTGCTGTTATTTTGTGCCTATGTTGGTTCAGCTCTGTCTAACATGACATGTAAGGCACTAATTAGCTCGTTTCTTCTCACTTGCCCGAATCATCACTGTATTAGTCTTGTCACTATTGTGATAAGTGTGAATAAGGACTAACACATATTTTGAATATAAGACATTCCTGTTCATTTACAAAGGAAATTTTACTGAAATGTGAATATTCCTGGGCATGAAATATTCTTTTGCTTACATGCAAACTTTCTAATGAAACATCCTTGATATCTTACTATGTGACAAGTCAAAAATTCTGTTCACAGCTAGCATATCCTGCTGTTAGACTTTAGTACTTCCAACAGCCTAGCTACTCCTACCCAAATGTAAATTTGCTTTTAGTATCTGCCGTCATTTTGCCTCTTAGTTACACTTTATTACAGAACCAAGAAGATGAGCTGTTAAATATTCTGCATTTAAAATTGGATTCCCCTCCCTCCCCGCTTCTCCCCCAGCCCAGCAATAGCCCCCTGTTTCCTGGGCAGTCAGTTTCACCAGAGGAGATGCAAGCAGCTGTGAGAGTGTGGGTCTGCATTACCAAAGGGAACAGCTCCTGCCTACTGTTTTAGCAAGCAAGTAGGCAACAAAGCTGGAGAACTACTGCAAGCTAAAATAACTCTCTGTGTCTTTCACAATTTATTTATTTGCTTGCTTAATTTGGACCCGTTTCCCAAGCAAGTCTGTCGTGCTCCAGTAACCACTTGAGCTGGCACAACTGACTGGCACTCTCTCTGAGATTGTTTCCTCTGAATTGCAGCCTGTACCCTGCTGAGATCATCTGGGAAGAAACGCGGTAGTGAATCCCAGCCGATTCTCTGCCTCAATCCAGCCATGCTCATCAGTCAAAATCGAAGAAAGCCTAGGGGGCACGCACTTTCCTTAACTGAACAGGCCCTCATGCACTTCTACAGAAAGAAGGAGTATTACATTCAGGGGCTTTGCTTGTTTATTAATAATGATATTCTGGCAGTATATTTGCTACAGACCCTGAAGGAAATTTTTTTGTCTCTAACATGCTGCACTGATTGCTGTAGAAGCTTATCTGTAAGCTGTGAGATCAGTTGTGCTGGGCAAAGTCTCAGAAGTGGAGAGAGAGTGAGAAGAGTGAATGAGAAGAAAGCATGTCGAGAGAGTCAGTGTTTTAGCAGCTGTAAAAGACCTGGGAACCAGGTCTGCCTCAGTGTCAGCTGACGATACCAAAACCAGGAATCACCCTGGTAAGCTAAGGGCATGCACAAACGACTCAGTGTTTGGTTTCTTTGGCGACCCACCAGGTTGTCTCAAATCTCATTGTTATGAATACAAGTTCTGATTTTTGTATGAACAGACTGGAAACTCTTCCCAAAGGCTGTCAGCCTTTAGATGTTTTTTATTAACTGGTAATACACATAGCTAATACTAAATAAAGCAACTGCATTTATTTATTTAACCACAACATACTAGATTTTACATGGCAGATAATAGATTATCCTTAAACATTTTTTAAATACAATAATTAAAAAAACCCAATAAAGTTGCTTTAATTCTGCAAAAACATCACTGGTTCTACATCCTCCTAGACGATTACTGATAAGATGGTTAGAGTATCCAGTGGCTGTTTTTAGGGACCCTTCAGTGGCTCTTAACAAAACTTAACACTTTGCTTGTTTAGTATATAATGGTAAAATCTTCCTAAGGCACAAACACCTTATTGGTCTAGAGAAGCAAAAATTGCAGAATTGAACCAGCATAATGGTCCATTTCTACATCTTCTATGGATATGTGTGTGTGCATGTAAAGGAAGAGAGAGTGAGAGAAAAGAGCGAGTTATGTTTATGATTTCCTAAAACGATGTAGAAATATTTCATTTTGTGGTGATCCCATGAACTGTTCTGGCAAAACTCAGATTTAACTTGAAGTTTTGTTGATGTAAAGATTACCTCTACATCTCCTAAATCCCTTTGTTTTCATTCTTCATGTTTATGTCTTACAGAAAAATAATGAAGAAATTCTAGCAAACTCCTCCTCTTTAAGTTCTTAAGTGGAGTCTTTATTATTACTATACTAAACCAAACTGTACTAAACTAAACTATTGTATTGGGTTTGCATGGCAAGGTTTTGGTAGCGGGGGGGGCTACAGGGGTGGCTTCTGTGAGAAGCTCCTAGAAGCCTCCCCCATGTCTGATAGAGCCAGTGCCAGCCAGCTCCAAGATGGGCCCGCCACTGGCCAAGGTTGAGCCCATCAGCGACAGTGGTAGCGCCTCTGGGATAACATATTTAAGAAGGGGAAAAAAGTTGCTGTGCAACAGCAACTTCAGCTGGAGGAAGGAGTGAGAATGTGTGAGAGGAACCGCCCTGCAGACACCAAGGTCAGTGAAGAAGGAGGGGGAGGAGGCGCTCCAGGCACCGGAGCAGAGATTCCCCTGCAGCCCATGGTGAAGACCATGGTGAGGCAGGCTGTCCTCCTGCAGCCCATGGAGGTTAACGGTGGAGCAGATATCCACCTGCAGCCTGTGGAGGACCCCACACTGGAGCAGGCGGATGCCCAAAGGAGGCTGTGACCCTGTGGGAAGCCCATGCTGGAGCAGGCTTCTGGCAGGACCTGTGACCCAGTGGAGAGGAGCCCACGCTGAAGCAGGTTTTCTGGCAGGACCTGTGACCCTGCGGAGGACCCACGCTGGAGCAGTCTGTTTCTGAAGGATTGCACCCTGCGGACAGGACCCATGCTGGAGCAGTTAATGAAGAACTGTAGCCTGTGGGAAGGACCCACATTGGAAAAGTTTGTGGAGGACTGTCTCCTGTGGGAGAGACTCCACGATGGAGCAGGGGAAGAGTGTGAGGAGTCCTTCCCCTGAGGAGGAAGGAACAGCAGAAACAACGTGTGATGAACTGACCACAACCCCCATTCCCCATCCCCCCGTGCCACTCGGGGGGAGGAGGCAGACAAATTGGGAGTGAAGTTGAGCCCAGGAAGAAGGGGGGTGTGTGGGAAGGGGTTTTAAGATTTGGTTTTATTTCTCATTACCATACTCTGATTTGATTAGTAATAAATTAAATTAATTTCCCTAAGCTGAGTCTGTTTCACCCGTGATGGTAACTGCTGAGTGATCTCTCCCTGCCCTTATCTTGAGCCACGGGGCTTTCGTTATATTTTCTCTCCCCTGTCCAGCTGAGGAGGGGGAGTGATAGAGCGGCTTTGATGGGTGCCTGGCGTCCGGCCAAGTTCAGCCCACCACAACTATATCCAGATATATTAAGTTATTCCCTTATTGCATAAAGGCCAATTCTCTTTGTTGTCATCTAGTTTTTGAGTTACAGAGCTGGAAACATTGTGAAAAACAGTAGTGTTCATGACTGTTTATTTAAATAAAAAATGTGAATTTGCTTTGACAAGTTTGAAGCAGAGAAAGCACTACAATGTCTTTGTCTATACAGTGTTGATGTGGGAACAGCAGAAACAGTTATTGTTTTATTGTATTATTATTAAGGAATGTGTTCCTCTTCTCCAGTTATGACTACAGTTCTTCTAATTTCATATCTAGCCTGTTTTCCCTGCTGTTCCATACCAGCTACTCTTTTCTGGAACAGGCATGTTTACAGCTCCCTGAGTTCCTCCTGGGCCGTCAGGTTATCATGGTCTTGTGCCCAATTTCATCTTGTTGAACACCATTCTCCCTTTACACAGTGTCACTGCAGATAAGGTAGAGAAAAGAGAAAAAAAACGTGAAACAGACAAACCAACCTAAATGGAAAACTATATTCGGTATGCCCTGCTAAACAACACCAGGCTATACTGGTTGGCAGCTGTCTTAGACATGAGACTAATGAAGGCAGGGTGGTTAACAAATTTTGGAGAAGATGAAAGGAAATTAAATTCTGTGAGATAAACCAGCTGGTGCTCTGTTCTTGTCATGACACTATGGCACTGTCCTTCACTGTGATAACAGAGATGTAAAGTGCCGATAAAGGACTTCTATGAAAATACCTCTCTGGCTAACTATAAATACAGAATTCTGAAACAAAACTTAGGAAAACCTGGTTAATTAAAGAAATTAATAAAATCTACACCAATGTAATCTTCTTGTGTCAATAATTCTCCCAGTTCCCACATTTCAGTTATTTGAAAACATTTGGCAACTTTGACTTTTCACGTTGTAGCACAGAGACAGACAAACTTGGAAAGCTGTATTAACAGATATATCTTTTATATCTGTATATTTGTTCAAATAAGCAGATTGTCTTTCTGTCCTAGTGGAGATAATGAGTCTTGCATAGGTCTTCTAGAACCATAACACACGACATTGAAGAAATAGCATCTGTGATTCTGAAGGGCTCAGTTTGACTGCCAGTCTTCTGTTACTGTTTGGGGTTTTTTTAAAATATCCTGAGGTGGTTTTGCCTTCTTTCATGCAGAATGCAGATGCCAAGAGACTTTGATGGCCACTTCTGCCTAATGCAATGATGATTCCAATATTTACAATATAGTATATTTATTATTTGAAGCGCAACTTGCCAATTGCCCATATCAACATTTGTTACTAGTTTTTCTGTGAAATGGAAGCACTCAGCTGTGTTTAAGTGAGTAGAAGAGCCTTTTTCTGTTTGATGGAGAGGACAAACAAAATCATTTACAGGCAGCCCTTCTTTTGTAACTTTTATTCATTGTGCATCAAAAGTGAATACATCTGAGGAGAGTCATTTACAGTGACAAGGTATGTAACATAGTATCAATGCCCATATAAACTTTCAGTAGCTAACATCCTATCCATTACTGGAATGAGAGATAAAAGAGGGAAAAAAGAAAGAATAAAACCTTGAAGTCTTTGGAAAAGAGCTATAAACTGACTCAGTCTCCATCTGAAATTATTATTGGATTAACAGGTTCATATTGACTTTAGTCCTCTTTTTCGTTATTCCTAGAAATTCACTCTATGATGTCTCAAAGCTTTTCATAACAAAATGTAAACATACACATCACTGTGTGCCATTTAAACAATACTGAAATAATCTTATGTTTATATGACTTTCTAGAGTCTTTCACATAAACTGAAAATAATTCAATCTTACTGATCAGGGCTGTGACCGTATAAAAGTATGACAAGTTGATCTTATTTTTTTCCTCAGAATAGGTGAGATGAGCTAAGTTATTGCCTTTTAAATAAATGCAAAGCAAAGTAATACACTAAAGATGTCTACACAATTATTAATACATCGTTTGTTATAGATGACATGAAGTTCATGGAAAAACTTGCTAATAAAAAACTGAAAAAAATGCTTCTAGTTGCTTTACTATCACAGCACTAGTTATTTAAATTACAATGTCATGAAACATAACTGATGAATTGTTGGTAAAAAGTTCATTAGCTCCTCTCTTTAAGGGAAAGATAAAATTGTATTTACTACAAAGAGTAGAAAGGCATTGAAATGTTTTCCTGACTTGTGTTCTCTGATGATTAGACTTCCTTAAAATGGGTGTTCTGTTTCCCATTTACCCATTTATTTAGTAGATTTGTTACTCATGGACTATGTACTGAATGTAGTCCATAAAGAACAAAAATGACATTATCAGCTGGTAGGGAATTCCGATATTCAGCACTTACTGCCTTCTGGACCTGATCTAACCTACACAGAAGCCTATGGAATTGCTACCTCTGATTTCAGTGATGTTTTAGATGATATTCTGAGTTTAAAATGCAGAGATACTCCTGTCCTAATGACTGTCACATGTAGGAAGAATTTCAACATAAAGGAAACTTGGGTTTTTGCACAGAAGCAGCTTAGGATTTCGTTTTACAATTTTGCATAGACTGCTGAGATACAAAGAAACACAATGTCATACTAGGTTTATGTAAGTGCTGGCCATTTTGGGAAAGTTAATAGCCATTGGATTCCCATTTAGAAGGGAATTTCTCCATGTTTGTATATTTTAATATTGAAAGTGTAATTAATTTAGTTATAATTTAAAGTTTATTTTAATTCAATATTTCAGGGAAAACATCAATCCAAAAATATGCATTTTACTAAAGATTGTACTGTCTTAATAAATTGTCTACTTAACAATGTAATTTTAGAAATAAGCTTTGTAAGTTCATAGAGAATGTTAAGAAAGTTCATCTGTTCTGGAAGTTTGAGATTTTGTTCTGTTTTAGAGAAGAAGAAAAAATGAGAAAAATGAAATTTGCTATTTGTAGGAAGGAAAGCACAGAAAGAGTGTGAGTTCTGAATGACTACAGACCAAATTTTCCTCTCTCATTGCTTTTAAAACCTTTCTGAATATTTCCATATTGTTTGTCTGGGCAATGTAAAGAGAAACGGAACTGCTGGACAGATTTAATGACAAGCTTACCCCTACATGCTTAGTTGTTTCTAGGTTGCAGTGAAGTTAAAGGGAAAGCATATGTGGTACAGTAATGGGTTGAGCATTTGGTGCCTTGTCAATCAGGCTTGTAGAAGATCAATTACATCTGTATGTAGAACCTTTTAAAAAATTCGACTGAATGCACATTGTTAAAAGGTTATACAACCATTTAGTAGAAGATTTGGCATACGTATGGGCGTAACACCAGTTCAAAATCTAGTCAAATTGTCTTAGAATTATCTCGACAATCCTCCAAAAATGCTGTATGTTTAGCTGCATCAATTTTAATGGAAGTGAGGTTCAGACACACTAGTGTGTGTGCCAGCGTGCTCTGTATGAATCACTGAGGGTGTCCCCTATGGATAGATAGCCTTTTATTTAGCGTTTTGTTTTGTGTGTGGAAAGTACTTGAGCTTGGCTTGCCAAAATGGAATTTTGCCCATTAGAAAAAAAAAAAAAAGTACTAAACCCTTTGCTTAGAAATACATGGCAGACTTTTGAGGTTGGCTATAGAAAGTACTACAGTAAAACAAGCAAACATTTCTGAATTCCAGTTTAAATACACACATGAAGTTAACAGGGAAGGAAATAAATGCAAAAAATATGCATTTGATTTCAATTTTCTAGCAATAATCGATCACATAACATTTGTAACTCACAAAGCTTTAAAGTGCTGTACAATGAAAGAGTTCACACTGTTAGCTTTACAGCAGAGAGGAACAGGGAGATTAATTGTCAGCAATTCACTCTAAATTACACATGCAATTGAAAGCACAGCTATGAATAGAGCTAAGATGTTCTGAGGAGTAATCCCCTGGCCAAGCTAACATTAACACACTTTATTATCTACCTGGAGGCACCAGCTGATAAATCTCTCCAATGACAGAGTAGTAAGTGGGAGCCCAGATGGGAGTAGTCTTTATCACTTTTATCACTTCTATTGCTTTTATCACTTTTATCACTTTAAGGCTGCTTTCCTCTAGGGTGAAAGTCATCAGAATCCAAAGTCCTGAGAACCTGAGAAATCTGAGAAAAACAGAGGCATTACAATACCACTGCTACACTGTTTTGTGGTTGTGATGGAGGCACTTGCAATGCCAACAGTGTAGTGACAGTGGCTGGCTGCTTCTTTTTTTTTTTTTGAATGGCCACAGTTTTCACACCCAGGAACTTCTCTTACTTTTCATCTGCTTCCTTCAATTTGCTAATCTCTTGCACAATCTCCCTTGAAGAAAGGGAACCAACTAAAAGTTGACCTGTTTGGAGCAGAGAAAATATAGCAATACAAACATATAGGAAAAGAGAGGGACAGTTACAATAAGACAAATTCTTCACTTTGAGTATTACACTTTCCTTTACATTTTAACTATTAATGATATTGCATAAGGTTTTATAAAAGCTGAAATAGCACACTTAGCTCCTCATACAGAAAACAACTAACATACTTGGTACAAAACACTGCTGTTAATACTTTCTATTTTAAACCTGTCAGCCTTTCTTTTTTTAAGTTACTGGGTGAAATATAATTTTAACGTACACTTCTGATTCTGTGATGCAAGATCCTGCCTTCTCATTTGGGGCTGCAAATGTTTTGAATTTAGCTTCTTAAGCCTGGAGATAGTACATATCATAGACAGAAAACGTTTTGTTGAAATAAATATGCTTGATGTGCAAGGAATAAGGATTAAATAAGCATTGAGATTCTTCCAGGAGGGACTGAGATGTCTAATCATCTACTTAACTTTTAATTTGTTATAATTTCTACTGTATTAAAATAACTTTTAACCTCTCCAACTGCTAATGAATATATCTCTCTTTTGGTAAGAGACAGATAGCGATAATTAATAGAGTTTATTGGATAAAACAAAAAGACAAAAGTAGAGACTTCTGCCTGCTCTAGGTTAAAACAGAAATGGATAATAATAACAAAAAATGGAATGATCCAAAAATAAACCAAAATAATGGTCTTATCTAAGAATACATAGCAATAAATATCCCTGCTCAGCTTCTTCTCTTTCTAATAAAGAAAATCTATTAAACAAACAGATTACAACTAGAAAAAGCAAAGAAACAAACNATAAAAAATTGCAAAAATTAGGATGTTTGTGATCCATTATTTTTTAATGGATTAGCTCATGAAACATAAAGTAAAAGGGATGAGTTACACTCACCAAGGTATTTAAATTCCTATATATGATTAAGTTACAATAATATGTCTGTGGATCTGTGTCTAAACTTCTAGGATCAGAAATGTT
>WAAD01023712.1:46841-97780 GCA_013389945.1 Fregata magnificens | reverse complement strand
AATGTTTTATCCTCAAATTGATGATTGATATCCATGTTAGACAATCCCAGAACTAATTTGCTTTTTTTCTTTTTACTTCCCCCCCACACTAGGTATACCTAGTACAAGTGCAGAAGATGATGCAGTAGCTAAGAATCTGGGCATTTCTTTCACTGAAGTCACTGAAACATTGCCAAATGGTTTGGAGAAAGTCATTAATTCTGGGGAGGTGAGTGTACAAGTATGGAGTTCTTTCCAATTTACAATAACAATGCAAACTAAATCTGTTTTCTCAGGAGTGCCAAATGATTTGTATGTTTAAAGGCTTTTGGTTTTGGTTTTGTTTGGTTTTTGGGGTTTTTTTTGGTTTTTTGGGTGTTTTTTTTTTTTTTTTAAGAATCAAGCCAGGCTTACGCTACCAAATTTCTAGGGATAATTTAATGGTGAAATATGTTGGCTCTTCTGTAGCAACGAAATGAGGGTTTTTTCCTTTTGTGCAGAAGAAGCTGCAGTATATATATATATATTTTAGGAGTCATGGTGGTGTTAGTTGATGGTTGGACTTGATGATCTTAGAGGTCTTTTCCAACCCAATGATTCTATGATTCTATGATTCTATGATTCTATTGGCCTGAGTTTTACAGTGGAAACTGAGTAATTGATCCTATGTTAAAAGTTGATCTTATTTCATCATCTCAATACATTTTTAAGCTAAATATTAATATATTAGCCCTTTTTCCACATATTCATTGAAATGTGGAATAAGCCTTTCTGGTAACGTATCTGCCTGAAGTGACATAGAAATCGTATATTTAAATATAAAATATACATGGCGTTATAGCTCTTGAAAAAATGCATTTGATAGCAGACACAAAGCTCATATTCTATTACATGACAGGTAGGGTCTAAGTGGTTAAGATGTATCTGAAAGCAAGAATAGAAAAACCCCAAATGAGCGCAGGAGAAAGCAAGCTGTTTCACTGTCTAATTTCCTCAGTTCTCTACCTTGTGTTGGTGATATTCTGGAAGTTTCAGCATACAGCAGTTGATTAAAATATCAGCAGTAAATGCAAATACTGGCCAATAAAGGCTGAAGGGGTCTACAGGGCTCTTTCTCAGCCTTGTTCTATTCAGGCCATCAAGAACATCACCCTTTGATTAAGAGGGTTTAAATTAATCGAGTAACTGGTATATGAATAGTCTCTTGAATAGAAGGATGTTAAGTAGTGGGAAGGGGAAAATTAATGAGAGACTCACAAACTTTGACTCTCAGAAACTGCATTTGTGACTTTTTTGTCTGTTCTTGCATTTTCACTGACAGCAAATAAACATTTTTCTTTCTTCTGCTGCTTCTCTTTTTTTAAATCAGATCACAGGCATGACTCGTCAGGAGGCTTTAGAAGCTATTACCCAGCAGGCCAAAAATAAAGGAATAGGTGGAGACCTAACGAGTGACAAATTAAGAGACTGGTTAATATCTCGACAGCGGTACTGGGGAACACCTATTCCTATCATTCACTGCCAGACATGTGGCGCTGTCCCCGTACCTTATGAAGACTTACCTGTGGTCTTGCCCAGTGTAACCACCTTCACGGGAAAGGGAGCCTCACCTTTAGAAACTGCTTCAGAATGGGTGAACTGTTCCTGTCCGAGGTAAGCCAATGCTGCATTTACTGCAGACTGGGAGAGGCTGCTTTATACCTGCCTGTTTCTTGCGCTCTTTATGTAAGTGTTGACAACTGACCACTCTAAGCCAGGATAATACTCCAGAATGATGTTTAGTCTGACCCAGCATAGGGGTTTCTTTCTTACATACTCTGTAAAACTCCTTTTTGCAACACAGACACCCACCGCTATTTATTCATATTTGCTGAAGCAAAGCTCACTGTTTTTAAGTTGGAGGAAAGAAAAAAAGGAAAAGAGAATGATTTTCTCTCTGCCCTCCATTTCTTAACAGTATTTCTCACTTCATTTACTACAAGAATTTTCATTATCTTTCACCAGCAGAGTTCATATAAAGCTTATAATGATTACTGAATTATTTCTTTTTGTTAAGGAAACTAACATCATGTTCATTTTCTTAGCAATAGTCCAACAATAAAGTGTTTCCTTAGCTATATAAGTCTTTATCATGAAGAATCCCATTCACTGCATATTAGACACGATAGCATGTAATTCAGATTGAAGGAGATAGTAAGTATATGCATCTTGTCAGTGTTGTAATCTTTATTGTTTATAGTCCAGCTGTTTAAGAAATAAAACAGCCTAAATTAAGTAGTGATAGATATGTCATGAAAATCAGTTCTCTAATCTTGAGGGCTGCTTAGATACTCTGTACACTGGAGTTTGCATACAGGTTCTGCAGAAGAACTGGTGGAGCATGAGTTACCCCAGAGAAGTTTTTCATCAGCAATGCAATGCAATGCAATGCTAACAGACTGACCAGGTGGGAAGTACATTATCAGGATGGCAGGCAGGGGAGTCAGAGATATAAATGGCATTAGGGCTCTCATTGATAATGCAGCAGTTTCATAACATCTCACTGTATTTTAACATTTGCAGGGTAGAATATCAGTGTCGTTTTGGTTTCTAATTAGGTAGCTTAGGCGCAGCAGTTCTGTGGTTCTCTGGGAACATGTATTTTGACCTTTGTTGATAACACGTGTTTTATGTAAAACACACATTTACTTCCATGTTTCTGCATAGAAAATTTCTTCTCAGATATGCCTATTTAAATTACATATAGTTAGTGTATTTTAAACTGTGACTCTTGCAGGGAAGCCTTACTAAACACAATCCACAGGTTTAGTAAAATCCCTAGAAATTCCTTAGTCTACAGTTCCTGATTTCAACTGAAAAATTTTCCTGATGTTACTGAAAGTCACCATCTGCACTCCTGGCTTCCTCCTGACCTGAATTCAAAAATTATTTTGTTGTTTACCAGGCAACAAGGTACTTTTGATGTATAGCAAATCCTTATGGTTTCTGGATAGTTACTGTGGCTGTCGTACTTAGAAGTTAATCAAGGGCACTTGTTTAGTCAGAAATAAAGGTGTACAGGATTAGTTTCTTAGCCTAAAATGTGGTAGTTTGCTGAAATTAACTTTTTTTTTAATACTTACCTTTATTTGGCTTCTTAATTCTCACCTATTTGACAGCTATCTTCAGTATTGCTTATCTATGTCTGCTACAGTTTCAAATCCTTTGAGCTAATGCCTTTGTGTGTGCAGTCTTCCTTGGTTTTCCTTGCTCTGAGAAATTACATCATCCCTTCCTTTAGTCCTCTCCAGTAATAGGTTTTTTTCATTAGTTGCATTTAATATCTAGAATTAATAAAGCAAGCAAGATGGAAAGATACAAAAGTTTGTGAGTATTTGAGTGACAATAATGTAAGCAATCATAAATGGGAGGAGATGCCCAAGTTATTCATTGTTATACAAGTCCGGGTAATTGTGTTAGTTGTCTGAAGATCGTCTAATGAGATTACAGTATTGTGCCTGTTGTATAAAATTTTGAAAGGTGCCCATGCTGTCTGTGTCTTAGTGAGCCATGTCCATTTAGAGTACAGGCAACATCAGAGGCATGAAGCAGATATAATTATGGTTCAATGACTGTAAAGTATTCCTGCTTTTGACTGAAAAGCCATTCTGTTCCAATCTAATACAGTATTATTTTACATTGGCCAGGTCTCTGCTTGTGTGTACAATTTAATAAAATGGTTATTCTATATTAAAAAGCAGTTAGAAGTAAAATTTCTCTACAACATTATTCCCATTGAAAGAAAAACTTGCTGGTAGAGAAGGACCTGGGGCAGAGACAGAGAGAAGGAAAATGTTAATTGGTGATACTCTCCTAAACTTGCCTCAGCAAGCCAAGCTGAACTGTCAGGCAGACAGGCAGATACATGTTGCAGCTCAGTTATCAAGCCTGATCACAGACTAAATATGCAGTTGGAAAATATTAAATAGCCAGTGCCCATTTATTATGTATGTTTATGACACATAGACATACCTTTAAGTTTACATACATTTATAATTGCATACATTTGTTATATGTAGCCAGTGGTATTTATGTGCAAGTTTGTCACAGGTTGCAAAGTTTTATTTATATTAGAATAATCCAATTGTTTTAACAGTAAGAGTTTTAAAGAGGGATAATTTAGAACAAGTGGAAGTTTATTAAATGTGATTATTGGCTCCTACAAACAAATAATTTGTATTCAGGGAGAAGCTAGCAGAAAGTAACCTGAGCTTCTACAGTTTATTTAAAAACTGTTTCTCAGGGCTGCCAATATAACTCCTAGCAAAAATTGATTTGCAGTAATCACAAATGAGCGTTGTGCTTACAAGGTCTAGAAGAGATTTGCTACATCTCAGTGAAAGCTGAAATTAAACTAAGTTCATTTTTTCTAGAGATGATAAATGGAATCTGCAAAGACCTTTTTGTACAGACAATCAGAGAGGCAACCACCTGCTCCATCTGCTGAATGTTTATAAAATTATTTGTCTGCTGGTACCTAATGAGTGTGATATATATTGAGTTCCCATTAACTTTATGGCAAAGTACGCTTGTCTGTGCTTTAAGACTTGCTTCGTTTCTTTTCAAATGGCAATTCTAAAAAATTCCAGGAACATATGATGGAGAGGGCTGTCCAGCGTGGTGCCGTCTTCCACTATCGCTGGATGTTATAGCTGTTCAGGCTTCTTTTTGGTTTGCGTTTTGTTTGGTTTGGGAGGGAGAGGGAAGGAGAGTGGGCCCTGTTACTTGTGTTGGGCTTCTTCTGAACATATCGCTCTTCCGACTGTTCAGACCCGTGCAGTTGTCAATCTAAATGTCTTCCTGGCCACTCTGTACATACACCTTTTTTTCCAAGCTTGTCACTTATCTAAAAATAGCTTTTCTCCTTCTCTCTTGCTCAGGTGTAAGGCAGCAGCACGGAGGGAAATCGATACCATGGATACATTTGTTGATTCCGCATGGTACTACCTGAGGTACACCGACCCTCACAACACGGACAGGTGAGGGCTGCAGGCACAGGGCCATCGTGTGGACCAGCCCGCTTCACAGAATAAAAGGGAAGGAAGAGGCCAGACACTCCGCTGCTTCTAGCTTCTAACTGCCTTTGCAGAAAGCAGTGTAAACCCCTGGGCTGCCCTGATTTTGTGCCCATGCTCTGGCCTGAGCACAGCGCAGGGTAGACTAAGAATTGCTCTAAAAATGTGGCATTTGGTTGCTCCCATGCCAGGGGATCTACAAGAGCAGGATGTGTAGACACAACTGTGTAAGCACAGGAGCTACAAGGCAAGGGGCAGAAGTTTGCATGAAAGGGCATTATGGGGCAGTGCACAGAGGAAGTGTTCAGCTGAGGAGCTGAAGATAGTCCTTAGTGGAGGATGCTACCAAGAATGACAGCCTACCATGACTCTCTCTGAGAGTGTGGTAAGTTGCATGGAGTGTACCCTCCCTGGCAAGACAGTGAGTATTTCAGTGTGTGGACAGACAGTGCTTTTCCACCGGCAAGAAGAGGAATAGTCTGGTGTAACATCCAGCTGTGAAGAATGGCACCCTCATTTCTCTCCTTTTGAATTCTGGTAACTCTTGCTACTTCCTCGTGTGCAGACCTAAAGTGAAGTGGCATCGCAGCAAGCTCCTGCTGTGTCAGCACTTCAACTATATGCATAATTAATGAAAGGAGATTTTTCATGTGGTGTGGATTAGTGGCTGCAGCATGGAGAGTGTGGGAAGATAGAAGTAGTTATTTAGCTGTTTTTCTGCTTCATAGTCTGCCTGTAGCAGCGCTGCTGATAGCGCTGTTTTTTCCAAAGAGAATTAGTGGAACAGCTCTACTATGTAGTCTGAAGAAGATAGAAGGACTTGCATTTTTTACATATTGATACAGCATGTAGGGCTGTTTGGGGGTTTATTTATTTATTTGTTGTCCAGAGCAGTGTCTGGGTACATACTACATACCAAGTGATTTAGCATAGCTGGTGCAATTATTATTTTTTTTATATTGGCAGCACCAGTTTAGTTAAACTAAAGAACCATCTTCTGTGAGCACTTTTATTTCACATTAATTTTAATTATTTTCTAGCGATACTGTGAATTTATTGTTAACATTATTAAGTTATGCAGACTGCTTCCTCTCCAGTGACAGTTTAAAATATTTTTTTGTGCATGGACAAGAGGGACTTTTCCAGAAGTTGAAGATTAAATAGTCAGACGTAACATCCAGCTGTCGAAGTAACAGCTTAGTGTAGCTAAATCTGTTTTATATTGAAATAACATTTTTATGGACTTCTGCACTACATCACTACCTCCATTTGATTTATTTATTTGGTTTTTTTAGCTAAGCTGGGTATATGTAAACCCTTTATTTCCATAAGTCATATTTCACAGGTCTAGAATTTGGGAGAAAAACTCTGTTGATTTTGGAAGCCTGTGAACAAATTTGTTTTGATTTGTTCCACTGAAGACACGAGTCCCAGATCCACGATTTGCTTCTGGGCTCATCTGTGAGGAAAAAAGTGTTGCTATTACAAAAATTACACGTGGAATAATCAAACAAGCTGATAAAACAGGAAAATTTGTTAGAACAGGGCCATAAAGCATACATTATAGAAGAACATACATATGAATGGTATTTTGAAGGCAGGAGCCCATTACAGGAGACATAACAATATTTAATGAAGCAGTAAGCAAGGCTAGGAAACCATGCAGGTGACCTTCAACGACATAGTAAATATGCTCTAAATGACAACTTTACTGTAAATTCATAGAGCATCCTTCAGTTGGAGTACAGTGACCCATCTGACTCTTCAGAATGTTTTGCAACCGTATAGTAAACGGCTTCATTGCCCCCTAATGGCAACAATGCAAACCTCTGATTAAAAAAAAAATCAACTGTTTTTGAGTGGGCATGTTTTTTATCTTTCACTGTAATATATTTGTATGTAAAACTTGATAAATACTGAAAGATTTAAAGGCTGGCCCACAGGGTATTTATGAAAAAAATCATTTAAAGAGCGAGCAAATATTTTCATCACTTTCTCAAGTAATGTATGTGAAATCTTAGTTGCTTCCCTAAAATATATGAAAATAATATTTTTGCAGACCTGCTTTTCAGAGGCAATTAAAATTTTGTCTATAATTTAATAAGCATATCACTTCTTAAAAATTAAAGAGATCTGATAGGAAAATAAAAGTTTTATTACACATGTATAGCTCTCAGTAAATCGTGGTGTCTAGTGAAGTATGATGAGGTACTTTAGTAGAGCTGATCTTTCTTTTCCATATTGTATTTTTTCTATAATTGTGTTTTTTCAGACCCTTTAGTAATGACTTAGCAGACTACTGGATGCCTGTGGATTTGTACATCGGAGGAAAGGAGCATGCAGTTATGCACTTATTCTATGCGAGGTTTTTCAGCCATTTTTGCCATGACCTAAAGATGACAAAACACAAGTAAGCCTTGTATATTTGTATAAAAATCTTTGTATTTCATTTGACTAGCAAGAGTGTTAGTGGACATTGTTATGATCATAAAACATTACATTGAACAAGCCTGAATTTTCCTGCTTGTCAGTCTTGGCTAATTGGTTTCTCACAGTCAGTTGCATTTTCTGTATGCATACATACATAGCATTTTTATTACATGAGTATTAACTGGGTGAGAATAAATGATAAAATGTTGCTGTAGATTTTCAGCCTGCAAAAGCTTGCATAAACTAGTGACTTCAGGCATTCTGAGTAGTGCTATTATTTCAAATTAGGTAACTTCATGCACAGTAATACCATTAATTTCAGTGGAACCATGCATATGTAGAAAAATAAGCACTCCTATAATTCACTGCAGTATTGGAGCTGAACACTGCAAAACAGTTCTTGATAAGCAAAAGCAGTATATGTATCTGCTTGTCAATTTATCTTTTATTTAATGACTTTTATATAATTACTTCTAACTACTCTTGTTGCTGATGCTGCTATAGCCTAATTCGTTATCCTCCATTTTGGTTAGAGGTAAAGTTTGCGGCAGGAAGGTAAGTTATCTGATGTTCTATTCTTTGTCCTCTCAGGTTCCCATGACATCCCCGTTTCCACTGAAATTCTGCCCTTTTTTTACCCTAAAATGCCATCACAGGAATGCCTCAACAGGGAGGATACTAATGTCAGAATAGTGAAATACTGCCCCATGCTCTGTCCAGTTTTCCCATCAGCAGTGATGTTTGAATAGATTGAGTCAAAATGAGGGATGCCATGAGAGCAACTGCTCGGTAATTTCTCAGCTGGCAACTTGCATGCATTCATTCTTTACTAGTATCCACTCTAAAAGAGGAACCTATATATACATGGCACTGAACTCTCTTGAATGCAGCAGTTTTGCTACAAAACTAGAACTTAAATAGGTGTGCACCAGAAAAAGAGGGACTAGTTAGTGGAGCCAGCAGAATATTTCCCCGAGTTATTTCATAATCATTTGATTAAAACAGGTGATGCGTTTTCATTACTCATTCTTGCCTGCAAAATAGTTTGCAGTGAAAGCTGTATTTGAGATTTTGGATGTGGATGATTTGTGTACCTGTGTTTCACCCTGTTGTCTCCAGCTTGCACAGCTGCAGGAGGAAGGCTGTTCCTTCTCAGAGGGAGTGTGCCTCTCAAAGCAGATCCTTTCTGTCATAGGCACTATTCCTTTAAGCAGAGAATTTCAGAGCTTTTCCTTGCAAGCAATTTCAGGCTTATCATTTCTACAAAAGACTTTACAATCCTAATCTACCAGCCATCTAGTGGAGCTGTAACACACAGCAGTTCTTTTGCTAGTCAAATTCTTGCACCTCCCAAAACAACATTAACTATGGTGGCTGAAGTATTGTCACTGTAAACTGAGACCACAAGGAAGGGGAGGTTTGCTCGCAAAATAAGCGGTCCACTCCAGTGTGCAAGAAAATGAGGAGGTATGGAAGGAGGCCAGCTTGGCTGAAAAGGGACCTCCTGAGTGAGCTCAAGCACTAAAACAAGTGCATGGAAAGGGGAAGCGAGGATGGGCTACCCCTGGAAGAATGTGGAAGCATTAAACTGGGTAGGCAGCATAGAATTCAAAAAGGCCATAGCTCGTCTAGGAATTAAACAGGTGAAAAATGTGAAGGCAGTAAGAAGGGCTTCTGCAGATACATTGACAGGAACATCAAGGAAAGTGTTGGCCTGATACAAAATCAGGCAAAGAGCCTAGTAGCAAAGGACAATCTTTGCCTTGGCCTTTGCTGTCAAGGTTTGTGCTTACTAGGAGAGTTTGAGGAAGAGAGGTATTACCTGCTGGAGAGTAGGATTGAGTTAGGGATCACTTAAGTAAACCAGATATGTACAAGTCCATGGGACTGAATGGGATGAATCCAAGGGTGCTGAAGGAGCTGGCCTTTACCATTGTGAGGCTGCTGTCAATTGTTTTTGAAAGGTCACAGTGATCTGGGAATGTCCTGTTGCCTGGAGAAAGGCAGATGCAAAACTCATCTTCAAGAACAGTCCAGAAGTACTTATAGGCCAGTCAGCTTCACATTGGTCCCCAAGAGTATTTTAAAGCACATCATCCTGGTAGTGATTTTCAGGCACATGAAAGACAAGGTGACTGGGAGTAGCCACTGTGGATTTACCAAGAGAAATTATGCCCAACTTAATCTGCTTTCTTTCTGTGGTGAGATGATTCCCTCTGTGGATGAGGAGAGAGCTGTGCCTGTCTTTTACCATGACTTTAGCAAGGCTCTTAACAAGTTCTCCCATGGCATTCTTGTAGTCTGACTAGAGAGATGCAGACTGAATGAGTGGACTACAGCATGGATGGAAAAACTGTCTGGACCATCAGGCTCAAAGAGTCAATGTTCAAAGTCTGACTGGCAGCTGTTTCCAAGTGGTGTTCCTCAGGAGTCACTGCTGATGCCAACTGTATTTACCATCTTCAACAACAACCTGGGCAGTGCAACAAAGTGCACCCTCAGCAAGTTCATTGCACGCTGGGAGAAACCATTTTTATTCTGGATGGCAGGGCTGCAATGCAAAGGACTTTGACAAGTTGGAGGAGCAAGTCTGAAGTGCTGACAGGAGTCTCATGAAGTTCAACAAAGGCAAATGCAGAGTCCTGTACATGGAGCAGATTACCCACGGAAACAGACAGGGCTGGGCCAACTGTGTGAGGAGGAACACAACAGAGAAGGGCTATAGGTGTCTTGGTGAACACCAAGTTAGGTGTGAGTCAGCAGTAGGCCTGAGAGTATACTGCGCTGCATTAGCAAAAGCATATCCAGCTTTGATGATCTCTGCTCATCACTCAGGAAGCCACATCTGGAATACTGTGTCCAGTTCTGAGGCCCCCCGATGTGTGGGACTTTATCAAACTGGGGAGGGTCCAGTGGAGGGGCACTAAAATGGTCAGGGGCTGAAGCATGTGTCGTACAAGGAGAGGCTAAGGGAGTTGACCATGTTCACCCTGGAGAAGAGAAGGCTAAGGAGGGAGTCTAATTGCAGTCTACGACAGGAGGATTATAGAGAAGACAGAACCAGACTCTTCTTAGAGATGTACAGAGAAAGGAAATGAGTAACAGTCACAGATCACAGCAAAGTCCAACTGGATGAAAGGAAAATAATTTTGAACAGTGAAGGCGGTCAGACTGGAACAGTTTGACCAGACAGGTTGTGGGATCTCCATCATTGGGTATATTCAAAACTCAGCTGGACGAGGCCCTGAGCAACCTGAAGTTAGGTCTGCTGTGAGAAAAGGATTGGACCAAATGACCTCCAAAGGTCCCTTCCAACCTACATTATTTTAAGAGTCCGTGATTCTGTAGCTGTATGAATTTGGAATGTGTTTTGTTCATACTCTGCTGTGACAGAGTAGTAGCACCAAAGCACGGTGCCTAGAGTGGTCTAAATATGGTAAATTGCAGACAAAAACCTCTTAGCTTCAGTGAAAAAAGATGCTCAAGAAGCACTGACTGTCTAGTGACAATAGCAGAGAAAATCAAAATTGCTTTCTGTAGAAGTAGTTTGCAAGACTGTGGAGAATTCCTTTGAGGCCATATACAATCTCAAGAACTGTTGCACATGTGAAGATACGTTACACCATTGCCCCTAGGATCTGTTGTATGTACTGCTTATACATGTGTTCAGAATGCAAGATGACTGTAATGAATTCATCATCATGTGCAAAATTGTTTGCTTGCTTTAGCTCTACACACTTAAAGCATTAGGTGCTTTTAAGCTGTGAAGTCAAATTAGGATTTTGGTTTGATATGGAAATCTCAACTCCTTTATAAATATTACCACGTGTCTTAAATATGTTTTAGCATTGGTCAGAAGTCACTTTTGCTCAGTCTTGTTAGGACTGCTCAAGCGCTGGTCTGAGAGATCTGAAAAGGGTGGTTAGAAACAGCAAGCTTATTGTTAGGAAGCTTACGGTCATGGTGTTGAAGGCCACAGCTCTGAGGGAAAACATTAAAATGTTAAAAAACACTGCCCTCTTGTGCATTTTCAGTCTTTCTCTAGTAGCTCAGGTTTTGTTCACTGATTAAATTAGTAAAATTCTGCTACATCTCAGTTGATGAGAGCTGCCACCATTTAAAGTGTTATCTAGTATCCTGACAAATTTTTATGATTCTCCTATTAATCTGTAGTAATTTTTCATTTTGATAGGTTTTCTTCATGGAAATTTTCATTGTTTGGCTCCTACCCGCTGACTTTCAAATCCATTGAAATATTTCCTGATAGTCTTTAATTCTGTACTAATGGCTATTAACATAATAATGAGGTTGAAAACAAAAGTTCAAAATTTCATAGTTTAGATTTTCAAAGCAATCTCTTAACATGTGATGTACATTATTACAATAGAAATATTATAGGCCATTCATTTACAGATGTCACACATGCTTTCATAGAAGATGCAATGTTTATAGGCATCTAAAATTGTAAAGGTGTCAATATAGTTTAAATATCCCCTGAAGATGGGTCATGATCTTCTATCTTTTTTAATGCATTGAACTGGAGATGGTGGGAAGCGCTGCTCATTTCATCAGTAATGACAAGGCAGAACAAATAGCGCCCTCTGGGTATTGGTACATGTGACAACAGATTAAGGCCAAATTGATGTCATTTTGGTTTAGCAATCTGGTCTGTAAAGTGCACCAGTTCTGGAATTAATTTACAAGCCAGTCAGCCCTCCCAGCTGTGACCACCGCTGGGAGACGGGCCAGGTAGGCAGCTGGGACCAGCAACCTCCTCATCTGTTCCAGCTTAATCCACCACGGCGAGTGCGTGCTGACACATTCGGTTACACCTGCTCAACTGTATTATTGCAAGTACAAGCTACACAGAATTTGACTCTTTCCTAGACTTTAGTAATCAGTTCTATCTGATGAATAACTGTAAATAGAACCTAGCACACTCTCTGAAGGATTATAAAGCAATAAAAAACTTTATTGTTGCCATTAAGTCAGCAGATTTGACTGAGATACAGAGCAAATCTGTTGAGTAAGAAGGCACTATTTTTACGTAGCTGCATTATAGAATAAAAGAAGATATGTGTGTGACAGAAATAGCTTATTCTGTAAAGGAAGGATGTTAGAGCTTCTCTACGTTCATTAAGGACTTTATCATTCCTGTCGATTTTACGTAAAAGCACTCAGCTATTGACTGTGTAAAATCTGAACATTCAATATTGTTTGATCTTTTTTCTGCCTAAAATGATCAGCTCCCACATCCCCCAGTCACTTTTGGCCTTCTACAGGATTGCCAGATTGTTACAGATAGATCTAACTGCAGCTTTCACAAGCACCTGAATTCAGCTCACAGTGACTGACCAAGGTCTTGTCTTGACTCCCAGGCACAGCATCGGGCTCTCTCAGCCTTTCTAGAAGTGTAGGATGCAAATACATGCAGCGAGCTCCCTTGCTAGAGCTATCCCTGAGTCCACTTTATCATTTTTGAAGGCTCCACAGAGTCCTTCCAGCCAGGTCATTTGTAATTGGATTGAAAGTCCCACTAGTCACCTTGCACGGAGCAGAGCGAGGAGCCTGAGGATGCGTCACTGAGCAGGAGTTCCTGATCTGTCAGTCATGCTCGCCCCTCCATCCATTGCGTGCTCCTAAATAGAGAGATCGGTTTATCATAGAAATGAACCTCTATATGAACGTTACTGAAGGGAACAAGATGGATTACACACTTCATGGCTAGCACAGCTGATCCTTCTTGGAGGCATCAGGCAGACTTCACAGGTGGGGTCCCATCTGATGTACAACATGATCAAAAGCTGCACACAACTAAGGCCACAGTGCCCATACTCCAGTGTGGGCACAAACAGGCTTACGGGCAGGTGAAGGCATGTCCCATTTCAGCATCCTTACAACTTGAAATGTGGTCGAGCATTCAAAAAAACTCAAGCCACCTCTTTGCTTACTGTGCCAGAAGTGTCTGTCTGTCCGAATATAGCTGAGTTTCAGTTGTTTCCAGTGGTATGGCTCAGGAGGTATTTATGGCGCCAGACCATGAGTGGGTGCTTGCAGTATTTAGATCAGAATTGCATCATACCTGATGTGCTGCGGCGTCTTGGCAGTCCCCTTCCGCAGCCAAGGAATACATCGCCTTCTTCGAATGGGGAAGGTTTTAGGTGTGTGGTTTTATTAATGTAAATTAAAGTGTAACTCTGCATGTGACCATGAGATGGAGCCACCACAACACTGGGCAAAATCACTGTGCACTTCAGGAGAAATTCAGTACAATTTGTTTCTGAGCCCTGTGTTTATTAGACGGGCTCTGGCTTTCTCATTTTGGGCATGTCTCCATTTTCCTGCGGTCTCCCACTAGGAACACGTAGGGGTTTTTTCCCCATACTTGGTAATGTATTTTGTATTGCATTTTTGTAGCCTCTGTCAGCATAAACAAAAATAGGAAATGCTTATTCCTGCATTCAGCTTTTAATAACTTGGCGTATGATCTGAACTAACTCTTTGTCATTAAAAATAAGTGTTCCTTGAAAAATCACTTCCAGTGGAGAGCCCTGTCTGGTTTGGATGTTCTGGCTACCTCATTAGCTTTATTTTAGATAGCAGCAAGTGTAAGCTATTTTAATAACTGTTTGACATCTTAGCCAGACTGAAGTCTGAATGATAGTGGGGGGGAAGTCTTTTTATTTTTCCTTGGTGTAGTCTTTAGTTTGTAGAAGAAACTTATCCTGAGCAGTTATCTCCTGAAGTATTTTTACACCATTTGTTGATGACAGGATTACAAGGTTTTTGTTCCTGATTTTCATCTTCTAATTCACTTGGATAATTTGAGAAAATTATTTAAGATTTTAGATAATTATTACCACCTATTTTAAAAATACTTTTTCTTGTTTGTACTGTCTAAATTTGACTTCAGTTGTCATCTCCTTAAGTTCCTTTAATTTATTTCTAAACAACAGGATTTTTCAGGCAACCTATGAAATATTGTTTAGAAAAAATATTTAGAGAGATGCTTGAATTGCTACTCTTACTTAACATTGTTGATAAAACAGGTGGCATGGTAGAGACTAGTGCTGCTTGGTGACTTAATGATGTACTGTGCCAGTACTTGCACAACATTTAGAAGTATCCAAAATATGCAAGGAAGGCAACTAGTGTTCAAATACGAATATGTTGAAGATAAAGTATGAAGCCTGTCACTTTCTCTCTTCAAGTTTAGAGCTTTTCTTTCAAATATCTCCTTACTTCAGACTCATCAAAAGGATTTAAAGAGTAGTACTTGGAAGTTATCTGCTTTAATACAGTTAAAACTTTTTTTTCAGTGGTGCCTAACGACAGGACAAGGGGCAATGGGCACAAATTGGAACACAGGAAGTTCCATCTGAACACGAGAAAAAAACTTCTTTACTGTGAGGGTGACAGAGCACTTGGAACAGGCTGCCCAGAGATGTTGTGGAATCTCCTTCTCTGGAAGTATTCAAAACCCACCTGGACGCAGTCCTGTGTACCCTGCTCTAGGTGAACCTGCTCAAGCAGGGGGGTTGGATGAGATGATCTCCAGAGGTCCCTTCCAACCCCAACCATTCTGTGATTCTGTGAAAACAGGCATAATTGTTATACAATGTAATAATACTTTAACTATATTATTAAATAAATTACCAAGGTTTAAATCATGAGATAAATTGCCATATAATTTATATTGCCTAATAATGTAAAATACTAAAATGACTTCATAAAAATGAGTGGTGTTTTGGATTATGACTTTTTTGTACATGTGAAGTAAAATGTGGAAGCCTATTTTTACTTTTTCTTCTTTAGAAGGCTGGATTTCTTCTAGCTTTTTGAAAAATATGTAAATATAAGTGATGCATCCTTTTTACATAAGTTGTTTTGGTAAATATGTGGGGCTTTGTTAGGTGGAAGTGGGGAGGATTCAGATTGCTTAATGTTGAGCACACATGTGAGCATTAGGAGGTGCAAGTCAGTAGTAACCAGTGCTGATTAGCATGTATTCCAAAATGATGGTCACCAATGTCTTTGTGTTGGAGGATCCCATGAGAAGACTCCCCAGACTGTGTATGCCTTCTGGGTCTGGCTCCATACCTCCTCCCTGGCCCCTAGTGTTCTTGGGGTTGCTGTTAGAACTGCCTTACTTTCCTGACCTATAGAGTGGGGACCAAAACCTCTAAAGGTTAATTTTGTTGTCTTTTTTTTTTTTTCAGTGAAAACAATGACAGACATCTGACTTGAATTAGAAATGCAAGATCGTTAAAGGAGGTGGCAACAATAATGTCTCCATCAACCAGAGCAGTGTTTACTTAATTTCTTGCTGAGTGCACCACTGCCCTTAGCTTTGGTCCTTTTAAGGCTCTTTTTAGCTCTATCACACACACATTTGATGAGAGTTTACTCTCCCTGATATAAATTTTGATAGAAAAGTAAAGTTTTAATGTTCAAGACACTAAAAAATTGATCCACTGACATGTGAACTTTCCAGCATTGCTGTTTTTCTAGTGTACTTTTTCCTTACAGCTAGATCTTCGTGGCTAGTTCTGCAAAGGGACAAGGCATGCAAGTGCTTATGTTAGAGAAACTATCTTCTCCATTTATAGAAAGACATGTGCAGCGAGATTTTGATTTGTTCAAAATGCTGTGCTTCAGAGAGAAGCTAGGACTAAATATTTGTAAGACAGTGAGGCCAGGTACTTGAATGCTTTTACAAATGGGGATTTAGCTTGAAGTTAGTGAAATTGCACAGGTGGCCAAGAAACTTCTGTGTATTATCCATATGCTAATTTGAAAAGTGATGTTAGAATAACTCAGTACTAAATCAGGATGCACGAATGCGTGCAGAATACAAATAAATACTTATACTTGCCAGCCAGCCACCATGAATAAATGCACAAAGTACTCTTTCTAAGGTGACACCCATTTATGTATAGTCAACTTGAAATTCTTGCTTCATTAAATAATTGTGCCTGATTGGCTCAACACCTGAGGCTTATCATAAAGTATGCTTTTGACAGCTCTTTTCAACAGACAAGTTTCTTTTTCCTTCCATTCTTAGGGAGCCTTTCCATAAGCTCTTGGTTCAAGGTCTTATCAAGAATCGGACATTCAGACTAACAACAACAGGCCAGTGTTTGAAGAGGGAGGAGGTTGATCTCACTGGTAAGAGAGACTGCATGGAAAGACCAGCACAGATGCATCCAGAAAGTCAGGGACTGATTTGGTGTAGAAGTCTCAGTGCTGGGAAAATTCAGAAGAGAAAATTAATCCTTGTATATTTAAACTGGAGAGCAATTTCTGTGAGTTTTGGATTCGTATCCACTCTGAGTGCACAGAGACCCTACTAATCCTGCAGCTTTTATTTGCATCCAAGCACAGAAACAGTGCTATGGTGTTATTTTAGCTCCGGTGTAGTCCAAAGGACCAGAAATCAGTTGTGTTAAGACAGTGCTCAGTAACTTGCTGAATGGAGCTAGTAGTCCCAGCGAAAAGACAACCTACAAAAGCACCATGGCAAAGCTAACACGGATATTAGTGTATTCAGTAGATATTAGGCATATGTAACAGGTATAGGAAAAAGTGCTGTTTCTCAAATTCTGTCCAGTGTCTTCACTGCATAAGCTGGAGCAGCAGCCCTTGTTTGGGGAGCAGTAGCAACAAGAGTGGCTTGGTCCTATTTGCCTCCCTTAAGTACTCCTCTCGTGCAACCTTGTTTTCACTGTTCTTCTCCTGCACACAAACCCCGTAAGCCAGCTAAAAAACAAATGAAAAAACCCCTTACATTTACCACTGTCTGCTACCCTATTTTTTTCCAGAAAAGCTAGGGCTTTTCCATAGCAGGTGTTTTTGCTCGGTTGCACCTTTATCAGTGTAAATGCCCCTTTCCATCTCTAAGTTCACGCAACACAGAAGGCAGGTTCTTGTCAGGATAACTTACTGCAATTGAAACCTATGAATTGAAATCTGGTGTTTCTAAAAGCTAAGTGCAGGTCAAAATTGTACCAAATCAGTACACCTATCTAGGAGGTTTTAAATGTCATGGTTGTAACAATGCTTAAGTCTCAGGGGCTATCAAGGTAGCACAGAGGATGAGTGCCAGATACAGCTTCCAAACAGTAGAAAGAGACTTTGTCACGATGCAGTGGAAGCATTGGGATATTAATTGTGTTAAGACATGAAAGTAGGAAAAATTGGGGAGGGAAAAGGGTTATTACATTTACAGTGGGTTTTCCTTTTTAAATTGTTTGGAAACCAAAAAAAAAAGCCACTAGAAATAATTGTTTCTTCTTATACTTAGGGAACAAAATTAATTGCTATTACAAATGAGCAAAATTTGGTTTAATATTTTGTGTATGTCTTAATATTTAGGAACTGAACCAGTTTACCTAAAAACTGGTGAGAAGCTCCAAGTTGCTTGGGAAAAAATGAGCAAATCTAAGCACAATGGAATAGACCCTAAAGAATTAGTGAAAGAGTATGGCATTGACACCCTACGTCTTTACATTCTGTTTGCTGCTCCTCCAGAACAAGATATTTTGTGGGATACTAAAAGTAAGTCGGGTTGTTTCTGTTGTTTGTTTTGGGGTTGTTTTTTTTTTTTCCCCTAGCATGTTATATTTTAAACACAAAATTAATACAGTTCTTGATGCCCAAGTTTTGGAACAATTGAATCAAAAAAGTATAATGAGCAGGTTTTATTGATTGTTTCTTTTAAAAGAATGGGGGTCACGAAGCTGTCACTGAGAGGCAGCTTGCAAGATTATTGCAAGCAGCTTACCTCTTTCAAGCTAAAAGCATATATGAAAAGTAATTCTCAAGTGGTGTTTCCTTCTGAAATAATGGAGTCCCAACCTGGACCTCATTCTCTTATTTTTTTATTAGCTATGATTGATTGACTGAAAATGATTATTTTAAGATTATTTTCCTCATTATAAGATAGGGTTTTTTAATCATAACCGATTACAGATAAAACTTTGCAATTTTTTATTATTTCCATTTATTTACACATGTACGCAATGGCTTTTGTAAGCTGGACCATGAAATACTTCTCAGGAGAATCTCATTAGAAGATAATCAGCATTCCTAGTAACTAATATTTGTACACCCGTGACATTTTTATGAGCTTATTTCTTGAATAAGATAAGATTTACACTCCTACACACTTATTTACTGCCATCATGCAATTTGTCATACTGACAGATATTGATTTCTTTTATCTACTGTGCTTCATACATTTTAATGTAGTCTTATGCATACATTTAAATCTAGCCCTCTTGTTGCATAAGGCTTTAATAACACACTCCATGCATGGTTTAAAAAGGTGTATTTCTTCATTCTTTCTTGTGTTAGCTTCTTGCTACTTAGTTCAACCTGCACTAAGCATTATTTCAGTTGTTGTCTGTCATCCTTTACATTCATATGTGTTTGTTTACATATTCTTGCACTGTTGTATGTACTGAAGGAGTGTGCTATATGACTTTTCTCAGTTGGCTTTCTCTCATCATCTAATCATAACAGTATAGAGTTAGGCGTATGAAGAGGTAACGTCTCTTAAAAGAATGAACGGCTTGGAATCAAGCTGTAATTCCTGCATCCCTAATAGTACACACTTCACTCCCGATTTTCTCTACCTTCTTCCCGCCCAAGTGGCACAGGGGGATGGGGAATGGGGGTTGTGGTCAGCTCATCACATGTTGTCTCTGCAGCTCCTTCCTCCTCACATTCTTCCCCTGCTCCAGCATGGGGTCCATCCTACGGGAGACAGTCCTCCACAAACTTCTCCAACGTGAGTCTTTCCCATGGGCTGCAGTTCTTCATGAACTGCTCCAGTGTGGGTTCTTTCCACGGGGTGCAGTCCTTCAGGAACAGACTGCTCCAGCGTGGGTCGCCCACGGGGTCACAAGTCCTGCCAGCAAACCTGCTCCAGCGTGGGCTCCTCTCTCCACGGGTCCGCAGGTCCTGCCAGGACCCTGCTCCAGCGCAGGCTTCCCATGGGGTCACAGCCTCCATCTGGTGCATCCACCTGCGTGGATGGGACCTACACCCATCCGGCGTGGGGTCCTCCGCGGACTGCAGGTGGATATCTGCTCCACCATAGACCTCCATGGGCTGCAGGGGGACAGCCTGCCTCACCATGGTCTTCACCATTGTCTTTACCACAGGCTGCAGGGGAATTTCTGCTCCGGCACCTGCAGCACCTCCTCCCCCTCCGTCTTCACTGACCTTGGTGTCTGAAGAGTTGTTGCTCTCGCATAGTCTCACTCCTCTCTTCTGGCTGCTGCTGCACAGCAGGTTTTTTTCCCCTTCTTAAATATGTTATCCCAGAGGTGCTACCACCGTCGCTGATGGGCTCGGCCTTGGCCAGCGGCGGGTCCGTCTTGGAGCTGGCTGGCATTGGCTCTATTCGACACAGGGGAAGCTTCCAGCAGCTTCTCACAGAAGCCACCCCTGTAGGCCTCCCGGTATCAAAACCTTGCCATGCAAACCCAATACAGAAAATTGTCTTATTCGGAGAATATTAAATGCTGGTTCTCAGTTGCCATGATCCTTCTCTTCACTGGATGTGTTTTGATAGCCTTTTGAGGATTGCCCTCCGGACTAGATTCCTTGTCTTTTCAGTGGTGGACATGTAGGCAGGGCCTCATGTCATTTTCTCCCCCTCTCCCCTGGTGTGGGCAAGCCATCTTTGAGACTATGCGGAACCAGATGTGGTCAAACTTACCCAGCAGCTTATTACACCATTACTACAGTCTGGATAATGCCAAAGCTACTGTGTCTAGATGATCTACGTGCTTCTGGTATGAACAGGAGATGGAAGGTTTGGGGAGAGCATCATACTCCCAGTCCCACCTATGAGAGTTCGTGAGGATCACGCAGACATAGTCAATCACGTTGTATTTTACTGTTCCTAGATGTGCAGGAAGTCTTTCATCTAGTGCAGTCAGATAATCCACCTGTATTACAGTGACTCACTGTCTTCTACTTCTCCCAGTTTAGTAGTAGAGCTGGTGGTCTTTTCAAGCGCAGTTGCTGGAGCAGAATTGGAAGCTCTTGCCAGTTGGGACATCTTAGGATACGTTGATACTGTGCAGTGCAGCGTGATGTAGTGCTGTGCAGTCTAGTAGAAACACAACACATCTGGAAGAGAGAGCTAAAGCCATATCAGTGCTATACCTCAAACCATACTTTCACTAGTGGTTCTGCACCACACCACATGGAGGACCTGGCTGTGAGCAGCAGTAGCTTGGGTCTCTCTGTAGCATGGTTCCTAGGTCACAGAAACACGTTCTTAGAGCATCCATGGTGCAGGATTGATGCCTGCAGGGTCAGGGTGAACAGCTTTATAATCTCCCTATTCCAAACTAAGCTGTGTCAAAAGATGGTACCAAGGATCAGAGCCTATACTCATTGCCACAGTAGCATCTCTGTAGCAACAAAAGTATATGTAATTTCTGAAATCATATTTTAGAAGAAACCTCTCCATTTAAAAAAATATGTGCATGCCTGTGTGTGTCTATATGTATGTTTGTATTCTTCCCTGAGTTTGAAAAATGAGAGCATGTAGAAGAACTATTTTCATGAGTCATTAAAACACGAGATGAACATTCTAACATGGACATAACATTGGGTTATTTTACTGATTTAGCAAATATTCTTGCTGTATATATGTTTTAAAGTCATTGCAGAAAAATACTTCTGTTTTATCTTACTGATTTCTTTCCATTAAGGCAAGCTGGCATTATGTGTAAAGGCATTTTTAATTGCATTGACATTTTTCATTTAAAATACAGGGTTTTTTAAAAAAAAAAAATGGTTAACTCTAGCATTTAGTTTCCTTTCTGCTTTTCTTTAAAGTTTTTGATTCATTCATTGTAACTGAAATTTGTTTCTGCAATCTTTCATTAATCTCAGCGGATGCTATGCCAGGCGTTCAGAGATGGCAGACGCGCCTCTGGACGCTTGTAACTAAACTTATTGAAGCAAGGACTTCAGGAACCATGCCCAGTCCTGGGCTTCTGAATAAGAAAGAGAAGGCTGAAGCCAAAAAGATCTGGGATCAGAAGAACCTGGTGATATCTGAGGTTAAAAGAAACACTTACATAATTTGTAAATGACTAAATAAGTTGCTGCTCATGCTAAAACCGTGTGCTTGCCTTAGAAAGTCAAGAGTTTTTTCCCAGATGAGTAGCACATAAAATAATTTTTAAGTTAATTATTCTCTGTATAAGTAATTTTATTTACCTACAAATCTTATGGGACAGAACTCTTGCAAAATAGAAGATTTGGATTGACAAAATTTCTCTGCTGTGTGCCTCCTTTAAAGGATGAAGTGTTGTGGCATTAAAATATCAGTCTAGGTTTGGAGTAACTCCATTTCCAGTAGCAAAGCTATAGGTGAGTTATGCTGGTTATCCCTAACAAGAGCTTTTGATCTGTTTGCTTCACACCTCATTATCATGCCTGCTGTTTCATATCGAATGAAAAAAAGTTGTTGGAGAAAATATATTAGCTTTTCCTAAAAAAAATAATTATTGAAGTGATCGTTCATCTCTTCTTATGTGTTGTCTCATGCTGTGATTAGTGTCAATTCAATTATCCAGGACTCAGAAGGAGACATATAAATACCTGCAAAATTAACTTAAAATATTTTTCTACGGATAAAAACTTTTCCTGATTTAAATCCTGTGGCGAGGAACCTTCCAGGTGTTTTAACAAACATTAGAATTGTGATCTTGTTATGGATAGACAAGCTGTCACCAGCATAACTGCATTTACAAGTATGGAGACCTCTTCAAGGGGCAAAGGGAAGATATTTTATTAAAGGAAATAGAGGGTGATTACTAATACACAGTTCTAATTGGCATTGATTGAAGCTTTTAAAATCCTGAAACAGAGGGGAACTAGTCAACTGAATTTTTATATGATTATTATTTTCCCATCCACACATGTGGTTGCATGTATGATGTGGTTGCATGCTGAAGTGATTTTCATGTAAGAGGTAAGATGGGCATATTTCACAAATTGGAATTGATTAGCAATAATTATTTTTCATTTTAAAACCCGATATTCCATGTTTAAGAATTAGTGACAAGCCTTTTCTTTTAATACAAGGTAACAGAGTACTTCACAAAGGATCATTTGTTCAATGCAGCTATTTCTCGGTTGATGAGCCTCACTAATGTACTCCATGTAAGTACGCGCTATGAATGAAAGTATTTTTCTCTCAGACTCTGTTCCTGTAAGTCTTTACACAAAGCAAGAGCTGCCTGAGCTTTCCATAAGTCATTTACTGTCATTAACATTGCTGCTAACTCGAGAGCCTCATTGAATTATTCAGTTCAAAAGCAGTACATTCTAGTATCACTGTAACCCTGAAATATATTCTTTTGCAGGATGAGCTTGACGGTATTAGAGCCACTAGGTTCTGATGTTTACCTCTGCATCCTGCAATTTCAAAAGGATACATTTTGTTTAGCTCTGTTCTTTGTTCTCTTTTGTTTTTAAACAAGTTGCATAGGTAGCTAGGTATAGTAGTACCTTATAGGGTTACCAAATATTCTGATTTAAAGAAAAGGGTTATTCTTTACAAGGAAAATCGCACATAATCTTACATTCCTCAGAGACAGCTTTCACCACTGAACTGTCTGCTAGTAATAGAGTTTGCAAATTCCCCTTTCTAAGACAAATGTAAAAATAAGTCTTTAGCATTTTTTATTTAGATTATGTTGTTTATCAGCCAGTGGCGATAGATCAAATATAATAAACTGTTATCATTATTTTTGTTACTGCTCTTGGATCTGGTTGAGCAATCCTTCAGGCATATAATGGTAACCTGGTCTAGACCAGAAATCAAATAAAAATTTGGATTGCTCAACTTCTTTATTGAAATACCATTTTATACCTTATGGATTCCAAGGAGATTATTGGCAAAGTCAAGGAACTTAACAAAAAGATAAGTAAGGCGTCCACAAGTGCCGTACTGAAGTAACTGAAGTCTGGGATACTGTGTGGTGTTGGGAAGGTGACACACAGTTCTTTATTTCCAGCTCAGTGATCCATATGCATTTTGGGCTGGTGGATGGTGATGAGTGAATGTTATAAAATAAATAAAGAAATAAAAATCAATGTCCTACAGACAGCCAGATGTTTGACCACTGACGTATTTCTTGACCAAAGAAGTCAGTGCAGTATCTTTCAAGAACAGGTTTCTGTACGGCATGCTGACACTTCCTCTTTCGGTCCCATTTGAAAGGAGGAAGTGGGGAGGTGGGTGAAGATTAAATATAGAAAAAAGGTAGTAGTTACTAAAACTTACTCAAGTCTAGTTTGCACTGACCTCGTTAGTATAAGTGATACGAAGATGCCATCTGACAGGTCTTCTGTGGTCTGTGTCAAACAAATCACTGATTTTGGACAATTTTCTAGTAGACAGGAGTGGGTGTTCCTCACACCCACCAAGTAATTCTCATCAGCAGATGTGTATTGACATTTTTCTGTGCTGTTTCATTAGAGAGGTGAATTACAAAATAAACGCAGAATCTGAACTTACTGTGGGATGTAATCTCTCTGAGTCAAAACAGAGGCAAAGAAAGAACAAGTTTATCCGACTACTTTTAGTGCTATAACTTTTCTATTAAGATACAATAAATAGAGGAATGAAGGTTCAAATTTTGTCGGTCTGCCACCTTTTGCAATAAATTGAAAATTATCTGTACTAGCACTAGAGAAGCTGAAAAGCAATCTGAACACTGAACTGTAAAAGGCTGTGCTGCACTTTTCATTCCAAAACCTTCCTTCAGCTCTAAAACCTCACTTTGTCACAAAATTCAGCTTTACTTAAGCCACTCTATGATCCCACACAACTGAACCTTGTCCCAACAAAAACTATGCTGCATTCAGCACAGTTTGACACTCTTATACAAGTACTTCACCTCTTCTCAGATGGTTCTGATTTTATCTAAGATCGCACTTCTAGAAGTGGCAGCACTCAATTCTTTTGAGGGCCACTGTGGTCCACATGGGTCTGTGTTCAGACTCCGGTACCAGAGCAGATCCCCAAGGGTCTGCATCAGCCTCTTCAGGATTAGCTTCCAAGTGTGAGAGAGCACTCCGTGACCAAGAGTTGGGGTTTAATTCTCCAGAACTTTTAATAAGTTCCTAACTTATTGTGAAATTATGCTGTCCTGAGCATAGACATTGATTTTAAGTTTTATTACTTCATTTTCTTCTTAAACTACTTTCCCCTCCACCCCAGAATATTTATATTAACAACTTATTTTCTTTTCCTTCTGTCTTTCGCTTAGCAAGCTTCTCGGCCTCTTATTCTCCACAGCACAGAATTTGAAGATGCTTTGGCTACACTCTGCATCATGGTTGCACCTATGGCTCCTCACATTGCATCAGAGATGTGGAAAGGTATTTCTAGAAATACACTTTTTATTGATGTTGCAGGAAAAAAGGCAAAAAGTTAACATAATACATGTGTCACTTATCCCTCAATTCTGCATCTATCTTGTCACCTTCTGTCATAATTCCTAAACAAACTTGAAACTTGTGGTGTTCCCAGATCTGCCTGCTTTTAGTTTCTTTCCCTTTGCATACAAAGGTGGGTTTCTTGAGACTAGGCAGAGAAAGGGAGAAGGAAGAAAAATTCAAGACAGGACTTGCATGAGGAATTCATATGTCAGGTGCTAGCTGCTCCTGTATGTGGATGGCAGTATTAAAAGCTGAACCTGAGGATAGTAACAGCCCTTTTTCAAACAACTGCTTCAGAGTCTTTGGACTACAAATATTTTCTTTCAGGAATTCAGGCAGAGAGGACCATGTCAGAGGGCTGTATACTAAAAAGACTAAAGGAGTGTTCAATAAAAATCCTACTCTTGTAAAATTCTCCAGAGACTGAGGGATGTTATGCTCGAAGTTAACCTCTCACGGAGAGCAGGAATGGTAGACAGGAAATCTTTTTTAAGATCTATCACAGTTGTAAACCTTGAAGCCTGAATCCCAAGTGGGCTAAGTTGTGTGGTGCTCCTACAATTAAAGCCTGTGAAATAAGGGATGTGCATGCCAGAGTTCAGCAGTTGCCTTTAAGGTTTATTGGGAGAAGTTCCAAGATGTATGTGGGAAGATAGGAATATATTCTGCATTAAGACTGGCCACAGATGGCTGTGTGGTTTTGGACCTAATGTTAGCTTTTGGATTCTGTTCTAACAGTTTTATTTTCAACAGTCATCCTAAAACTTTGTGCATTCAAGTGTTTACAGAGCAGAGCTACTAAACTGCTTCTATTTCAGAGCTGTGCGTGGCCCTGTAATAATGTTAACTGCCAAAGAAAGGCTGCTCTTTTTCAAAGCAATAGCATAGGGGCAGAGACTCTGGAAACAGTAAGATATATTGGGGAGAGTGGGGTTTTTTCTGTTTTCATTTCCAGTGTTTTCAAGATGTCTTAATAAAAGCTTAATTGTTTAGAGTGGCATCAGACATGATCCATTTGGAGAAAGCTACTTCTGGTCAATATTATCTTACAATATGAAGTACCATCTAATTAAAATTATACTTAAATGGCAGTAATGGTCACAATTTTGTTTTCTGCATTGGTTGTGATGGAGGCAGAAGGGGTCCAGGCTAATTGCTTACACATACAGTGCCTTGTGAACTTGAAATTCAAATAAATGTTAGGGAATACAGAAATATCAAATGTGTTTGACAAAATGACAAAGAACACTAGGATGTCTTAATTAACGTAACTTGTCAAATGTAAAGCTTAATCCTGTAACATTTTGAATGTTAGAGAAGGAAATCTTACTACTGAAATCACTGGAGAATGAGAATGATAAACATTTTCTGGATCTCTCTCTGATGTAAGAATGAAAAGGAAGCATAATAAAAATCAGGAGTGTATTGTCCTCAGCTCCTGTCTGCATTTAAAGATAAAATTTTGCTTGTGTTATCCAAAGACTCTGCATCGTAATTCAGTGTGACTAGCATACAAAAACATTGTGTGGTGATTATTGCCTGAAGAATTTTATGACTAAACATGAAAATCACAATCTCTTTTAGCACGGTCATCATTACATTACATCAAAGTTATTAAACAATTTTATCAGGAGAACGTATGTACATTTAGCTACTGCATTGTGGTAAGAAGACTATATTATTTTGAAGTAGCCAACATCTAGCAATTCTGTCCTGGGATTGGGATTTCTGGTGAAAAATGTCCAGCTATAGTCAGAGACATTCCCCAAATTCATGTTCTGAATTGCACTCTGGTTCCACCAAGTCTTGTTGCTCTTCTGATGTAACCAATTTCTTGAACTTTATTACGTATAGGTGATGATGCTTCCTTATTTTAAATAATTTCAATATAAAAATAAAGCTTTCTAAATACTCTATTTAGTTTTCTTTGTGCTTTAGTTCTCCATACGCACTCAGTGTAAGTCTCTCTTTTTGTACCTTGGCTTTGCATCTAAATGTAGGGATGGTGCTGCTTCCTCTCTCGTAAACTAGTCAGGAAAAGGACTTTGTATATTATTAGCTCTATAAATAGCACCTATCGCAGTGGACCCCCACACTTTGATGGAAGCCTCTGTCTGCTATTGTAATGCCAATAATAAACAACACATAAGCAACGTATTTATACTTAAATACTGACATTTCATTCTAACATAACTTGTATGCAGCCTTTACATTTTGTTTGCTTTACTGATTAAACCAAGGAGCATTTTTCTTTCTACAGGGGAAAATGAAACTGGGAAATTTGGAAGCCCTGTAGTTAAACAGATAATTTTACAGTTGAGTAGGAAGGCGGATAGGAACAGTGACTACTTGTGTTAACTCTGAACCACATTACACTTCCTTGTGTATTTAAGCTTTTTTTGAAGAAAGAGGATTTGCTTTCTTATTAGTGTTTCTCATCAGAAAGTTTACTACATAGTCAGATATGCCTAACAGTAATTTTACTACAGCCTTAAAAGAGAGAGAAGAAAAGAGCATCCTCATTAATTTTGACTGTTTGCATTATGCTTCACAGGATGAATACTACTTTTACTGTTGCATTGTAATCTCTCCTTTTATACTTTGCTGATCACTGATTATGACCAAGAAACATTTCAGAAGAAATTAGAATAGAATTTAAAACTAAATGTGAAATGACAACCTACAATAAGACCCTGACTTAATGTATTGTATTATATTGTTAATTCTGCCAAAGATTTGAAGACAATTAAACAACAGAACTATAGAACTTTCTGGCTAAGCACCTGGAATGAGGCTTTGTGGAGGTAATAAAATAACTTTTGACAACTGCAAGCTCTGCAGGTGGAAATAGTATTTTTTCGGTTTAAATGACAGGTGTGCTGGAAATTGAAAAACATCAACCAACCTTTTTTCCTTTTCTAGTTTTGGAATAAAAAGCTAGGCAAAAGAGGCTAGCATCTATAACCATTAAAATCTTGAATGATCTGATGTCCAAAAATATCTGATACTGTTATTTTTATTCAGTAATTACATAAAATACTCTCCTTTGCTCAAAAAAATAACATTTCACTGCAAAACATGATATTCTAGATTTCAAGTATCTTAACAAATTTTCTTAAATACTTGCATCCTGAATGCATTTATATTTAAATAGCAAAAAATGCTTTTTTTGCATTTTAATGCATTCCATTTCAATCTAAAAGCTATTTGACACAGATCACAATGAAATGTAAAGAAAGAATTGCAAATTGGTGTTTTCTAATACAATAGCTTGTAAAAATTAAAACTTGGCTAAGTGTGTAAATATATATGTAGGTATCCTCTTGATTAGCAAAAAAGTTCTTTACAGCTGGATTTAACTGCAAATCAGTCCCATCTTAATGATTGCCAACTAATGAAAATATTAGGAAAATTACAAAGATAATTTTAGAGTGTTAATTAAAGATTCTTTCCTTGACATTTTAAGTAATGACTGGCATCAGTGGTATAAGTAATTTTGATTGTAATAATGCTATCCTGCTCTGTAGGAGTTGCATCAGAGTTCATTTGAAATTTTAGCTTTTTAGTCCACTATGTTTTCTTTGTTAGTTTGTTGATAAACTTTGCAAACTCAGAACTTCAGTTTGGTATCACAAGGATGCTTCTGATGTAATGTTCAACTTTTAAGTACAATTAAAGTAAAAGGTAGATTCAAGATACAGCAATTTTTGTTCTTCTGCAGCTGAAGGATTATTCTCTCATGGAGTTTAGTTTATATGTGACCATCTTGGTTTTGTGCGTCAGGTAGGAATGAAGAGTTTGGTCCCTTTGTGAGCTGGATACTGAAGAGCATACTTCAGTATTGGCAGTAAATATTTCCAGTTTGAGTGAAGGGAAAAGCTGCTTGAATGCTGTTTGATAAGTGCCTCACCTTTCAGCAGCTGAACAATAGTAACCCAGTGCTTTGATATTTTGTGTGTGAAGTAGTTCTTTCTCCTGCTTAGAGGAGGAACAGTTTTCAGTATTTTGGTGTGTCAACCTAATGGTCTTCATTGTGCCGTGGATACACCGGTTTATCGCTTAATAACGTAAAAAGCAACTGTAGCCCCTCAGTGCGGGAAGAGTTCATCCGGCTGATATCTTGGCAGTTTATGAACACTAACAGGATGAGGAAATCTGTTTCCTTCCTGAAACCTTGTATCTGAGGAATATACAGACACCATTTGAGATGGTTTTTGTTTTTTTTCTTTTTAGTTTGTTTGTAGTAGTACAGTATTTTGCTGTCCAGACAAGGATATGAAACTGCTTATTGTGAGTTTTTAAATTTTTATTACAGATGGCACATGAAAGATATACACTGATGATAAACACATCTTAAGATGTATTGAAATGAAACATAATTATTGGAATTTGTAATGTATGATTGTCTTAGCAACATTTTAACTGTCATTGCAATAGCTCTATTGCAAGAATTTCTTCTTCTGAATTCAGTCCTTGTTCAAGAAGGCTTCTGTAAAGAATAGAGCTGAGTAGAAGCTAATTGATGTTACAGATTTTAACTGAAAATCTGAATGCAGAAATCCCCCTTCACAAATCCAAGAAGAAACACAATTTGGACTTAAAAAAAAGTATTTTTTTCATCCAAGACTAATAACCCAAAGTGAAGGATAGTAAGTCTGTACAAATGGAGGAAGGCAGATCATTTTCAGAAGGTTAAAAGGATTCACGTGGAGTTTGCTGAATTGGAAACACATTCTAGAGTTAGCTTTTAGTAACTCAGGCGTTTCACAACCCTCCTTGGTGCTCCACATCTGTCACTAGGGAACATATAAAATTTATCCCCTAGCACTGTATTGAGTAAATGTAAATTTTCCTGACTTTACCCAGTTCTGTACTGCTATACCAGCAGCATAATACAGTTTTTCTCAGAGCTGTCTGGAAACAGCCGTTATTGTATTGCTCTCATTTCTTTGAGATTGCAGACCATTTCACATACGACTGAGGGACATACTCCTCCGGGGCTACAGAAGGGTATTTTGGATACACAAGTTGCCTGAACCTGTCAAACAGGAAGATTCATTAAACAGTAAAAAAGCATATCAAGAACAAAGTAACACAGTAACAATCTTGTCCTTGGAAGAGGCTGCAGAGGCGAGTAAGATACTGACCCAGAATGCATCTCCATTTACCCTTACGCACTCCTGATCTGAGCTTTTTAAAAACTTCATTTGCTTGTCTGCTAGTGTGGTGGATTTTTACTTAACACAGATTTCTATTGTTTTGAGTTAGCTAAATCCAAAAGTTATCAGCATTTGGATAACGCATCCTCATAGTCAACTTATACTGCCCCCTCTGATCTTCTTATATCTCCTGTTAGAAAAGCCCTAGTCCTAAACTCTGGTACTGGCGTTGCTTCAGATGCCTTCATTAACTTCCTTTTATCACCCATTAAGACTTCCATCCTCCTTGCCTTTTCTGATTTGTTAACCTCTCTGTACTGGCCCTTGTCCCATGCCAGCTCTTACTCAGTTTACTCCATAATCACATCTTTTTCTCTTGCCTACGTAATTCTGTGTAAAACTAGCTGCACTATTGCTGGAATTTTACAGATAATTTTTTCTAGTGCTTTTTTTCTGTAAGACTAGAATTACCTTGCTGTCCTAACTTACCTTGCTGATACACAATTGCTTCCACATCTTCCTTCTTAAATCTCTTTAAAATGAGAATCTGTTCTTCCCCCCGCAAATAGCACCTTAGGGGAAGTATTATGCTTATGAAACGCTCATGTAATGCTCATAAAACATTGCCATGAGCTGAAATGTTGTTAGACTTGTCCTGTCGCCTCCTTCTCTCAATTCACTCATTTACGGTAATATAATAAGCTTTTAACTTGGGCTACAATGCTGTAAGTTACTCGTTAGGGAAACCTTGTTTGTTAGTTAGTGTTAGCTTGCTAGTCAGTAAAAGTCCATTGAAGCAGATCCAATTGCAGGATCAGGGCTTCAGATTGAGCACAAGTGTCGTCCTTGATCTGTCCTGTATGGATGTCCAGATGTGTACATATAAGTAAACGGTTTACAATAAGTAAAAATGTACTCAAGTGGCTTTCTGTCCTACATCTGCAAGAGAATCTACAGACATAAAAGCAAAATACATAAAAAAATGTAAAGCAAAATGCACGGTGCTTCATAATGTGCACTTCACTGGGCGCTTTCCAGTACAGTAAGACAGTAAAACAGGTTTTTTATGTCTTCACAATAAAAGTCTGAGAAATGGTCAGTTCTCAACTTCTCAAACAGCGCTTTCATGTAACATCTCAGAATCGAGTGGGAAGGCTGGAGGACGGTTCTGCCTGGGTCCTGACAAGGGGACCGTTGCCATTCTGGATCATAGTGATGAAGTTTCTGGTTTTGTGTGTGTTGCATTTTGAAAATGCAAACCAAATTATTGCATTTTCTGTGTTTTACAGCTCAGAAAATGTGAATTAAGGCAGGAAGCCAAACAGGCAACATAAGTAAAACCTTCATTTTGGTTTCCTGTCAAACTCTGTTCTCTGAAACTAGTTCTGTTGACTTTTGCACTTTTTTTTTTTTTTTCAGTATGGATGAGCTCATAGCTCATTTTGTAGCAAGAAAATGAACCAAAAGATAGACATTGTACTTAGTCACACTTTATCTGCTTCAGAATGCCTTTTAATTTTTTTTTTTTTATTAGTAGGTTTATTAGGACTGACAGCCTCCACGGGGATTTAAAGTGGCCCTGGTTTTGCTTTCGTAGATAGATGCTCTTGACTTCTATCAGAAAGTGGCTTTTAAATAGTTTGAAGAATCTACTTCAACAGGAAAATAAGGAGTGGCCAGTATGCATGCTTCTGCCACAAGGCATGTGATCAGTTGGAAAGGAATGAGCTCATCTGGATGTTCAAAAGCCAAAAAGGGAAGAATCTAGCAGCTGTTGTCTTTAAAGTCAACGTGATAATGAATCACCAATGTAAAGATTTTTTTTTTTTTTTCCTGCTTGGGTTCCTATCTTTTGCTCTTTCAGTTTCTGAGCTACTGTTGCAAGAGAAAAAAAATACACAAATCCAGAGCCATTAAAGTGTTTTAATCAATTATTTACCTAATAAGATTGTGGCTTAGTTGTTATTCTTAGGAAAAGTGCATGCTCTTGCTTGCCACTAGAAATAGCTCCCACCAGTCCACCCCACTGCCCCTTTCTGAATCATTCAGCAAATAGCAAGGCTGTGTGTCATTTTACCAGTGCTTTGTCTGAAAAAGCGCTGACAAAAATCTGGCAGATTTTTCTGGAGGAAGTTGCATTCTCTTTATGTCTCTGTTTGCTGTTATTCACTGTATTAGCCGAAACAATCCAGCTAGGTAAATTCATGTATGTATTATGTATGGGTTGGTTTTGCTCCTATGTCTGCTGTTGTGCTGTGTTTTGAACAGCTTCACGTACCTCAGTCTCAACAGTGAATCTTGTGTTGATGGGTTTTATTTATGCTCTTGCTGGCGTTTCCCTAAACCAGATGAAATTTCAAATACATTTTCCAGTTCTGGATGAAGTATATACTTATAAAAAGTTTTAGTCTGCATTCTTATTCATACACAGAGAATGTTTTTAATTTAAAAATCCCCTGGCTTTGTGAGAATCACAAGAGCAATCATCATTAATATTGATCATATTTGACAGCCTCTTGTTAAGTTAAATCTTTTTATTTTGTCCTACAGCTGGAGTAAACAGCAACATAAATCCCACTCAGAAGCTTTTATTCAGTTAAAGAATGCAGCTTCAGAATAAATTGCATCCTATTCTCCTATTACTTAAACAAATCAGGAATGAATTGCCTTGGGGAGAGCAAAGCCTGTTTAATAAAAGGAGATAATTTATAGCCATTTTAGAAGTTTTTTAAAATAAAATCAAAGCATAAAGCGTTTCAGAATCATACGTATCATTACATATCATATGAAGGAAAGCAAGCTGTGCAAGGTATTCTTATGTAGCACCTTTAATTTGTGAGACAACAGATACTTCGCAAAATATGAGAAAATCTTGCAAGTAGCTTGACTTGCAGATTTAGAAACTATCCATCATATTACAGATGGTAAAATAATAAGCCTTACTTGTGTATCATTTTGGTTGAGTTGTTAGTAAAATTTTAATCAACCTGGTGGTGTTATTGAAAAAAACCGCAGTATTATGATTGACTTCTAGAAGTAGAGGTCAGATTGTGTTGCAGTATTACAATTTAATAAACAGTGGTCTTCTGTGCTTTTGGCGAAGTTTTGGAGTGCTAATCCAAATTTAAAATGTGCCCACAATGTTCATGTTAGCATCCCTACACATGGTATAAAACAAGCGCTTCAAAGATTTGTATCTTTCTGTTTATAATGTGCTGTATGCTAATCTAAACAATGTTATTTCCTCTGAGGGGACTTACTTTTAAAGTCAACTTTATTCTGATCTTATTTATCAAACAAATTCCAGAGATTGAATGTTCTGGTTACAGTACAGCTGAATGTTTGACTGGTTTTATTTTCCAGGTTTGGCACATGTGCAGAATAAACTTTGTACTCATCATCACTGGGATATTGATGTGCTGCATCAGTCCTGGCCCAAAATAGACCCAGAGTACCTTCAGCCGTCAGATGTTGTAGAGATGTCTGTTCTGGTAAGAATGTTTTCATTATTCTCAGTGGTAGTCAATTAATGCATTACAAGCTCAGAGGATCACAAAATTTCTGCTCTTGTGGAAGTCAGTTCCTTTCTTAGGTGGCTCAGTGAAAGGTCAGATAGAATAGAAGCTGCAATTACTGTTGTGCTGAGTAATTAAAATGGTTTCCTAAATGAAAAAATATAGCAAGTCTGGAAGGGAGACGATCTAAATATAAGTCTTTTTGAGACACTGCGTATTAGCACCTGTGGAGATTTGACCAATTAACAGCTGTGGGCAAGGATGGTACAGTCAAAACGGTGATCAAAATACAGGTCCCTCCAGATTTTCTGCCTGACAGTGCATTTATGGTCTTGGCCCTGTACAAAAATGTATAATTAGGTGACATTTCTTGTGGTACCAGTAGTGCTATGGTTGCCTAATACAACCTATCATAAGCTGGGTTAAGTTGCTGTGATTTTTGCCAAACGATGTTTCCTGTCTGCCTTGGGCTGAACTTCTGGCACATTTCAGCAGAGCGTATTTGCAGGAATGAGGCTGAGGAAAAACAGGTGTATTTCCTAATGTTAGAACCGCATTCCAGTTTCTCTTTGAGCTCTAACACCTTTGTGGTCTAGGGAAAGAGCTGGAAGTTCAGTAGAAGAGTGGACATAAAACTACATTTAGTTAACCTGTAATTTTCCAAAATGTGCATGTGCAGATGCACGGTGTAGTTTACTGTCTTTTTTCCTACATCTCTAATTAACTAGTCTGTATTCTGCATCGTTAAGCTTTATCGTTACATGGAGCACAGTAGCAGCAAGTGCCACTGCAGGCCATGGACTGTGGGGCTTGGAGCCAGGGGGTGGGATCCATGAGCAGTGTCTCAGCTCTTCCCTCAACTGGCTCCTGGTCAACTTGCATTCAAGTGCTTCATGCTCAGGCATTATAAGGTAGTCTGTAGTTACTATTAGATCTGCAGGCCTTCTGCCTTTTTCCACGGCTCACCAAAGAATAACCTTTAATATACCATGCAGACATTCTAAATGTGAATGTTTTAACTTAAATTTAACTTAAACTTAACTTCAACACTTTTTGTATTTCTGGACATTGAATGAGATGGAGCCTCTAGAAGAAATGTCATTTGGTCATGTAAAACTGCATGCTCTGTGTGTGTGTGCGTGCACGTGCACGTGTGTGTGTAAGGGAAACAGAAGCAATACATTTTATCTGTATTTTATCTATATTATGTTAGTTCATTTGGGTAGGAGGAGTAAGTTCAGTTATTTTTGTTCAGCTGGATTTTTTGAGAAGGGAAGAGACTGGTTGGATTTAGGGGAAGTTGTCTTGCTGTAGATTTCCTTAAGCAAAGTATCTTTGCAAATAATTTAATATATCTTGCCAGATCTCTCAGTCACAGTCCACTTGAACAGAATGAGAAATGCTGCTAAAAAGCTAATTTTTCTAACGTTCAACATACACGCTTAGCAGAGGCCACAGAGTATGTCTTTTTGGAGGAAATTTTCAATTGGCATCTTTTCCCAAACCAAGTAGAAGGACTGAAGTGCCAGCAGGGGTTAATAGCAGACTTAGCCTAATATTCACTGTGGGTTTATTGCTTTTTTTTTTCTTTCTTTTTTTCTTAAGTGATAAGTATTTATTTATACCAGTAAAATGGTCATATATCCACAAAAATCTTCACTTGGATATAATCACTTTGCTCAAACTTAAAATAAACCTTGACCTTCAAGCACAGCTAGCAAACATCTTAAATTCCAGTGTTCAGTTTATATGGAAGTCATGAATGAGAAATTGTATCATTATAGACACTTCTTTGCAATTGTGGTTAAAGCAAATGTGTTATTAAATATATCTTTAAAATAAAAACTTCAGCAATACAGGGAAAACTCTGAACTCAATGTTTTTAAGACTGCACAACTGAACATAAAAACGCTTAAACATTTCACTGACATTTTTCTGCTGACGTTAAAACTTCCTTCTCAAAAAAAGAAAACAGAAGAATAAAAATTAATTTTGCTTTAAACAACCGTTATGAAGATTACTTTTGTTTCTTTTCCTGGTTGACTTTGTCAAAGCCATAGCCTTGTGTAGAAGTCTTGTAATAAGAGAAAAAGCAACCCCTGTGTTCTCAGTTGTATATTCATGGAAGAATATGATGTAGGTAAACACCTTCCTTAGTTCTGAGAAAGCAAGTGACTGGAAGACCAGAGAGACAAGTTCCTTTTTTGAACTGGGAATAAGTCTTAAAAATAGTGCCTGGGGGGTGTGCCTGGCTTTCTACTGTAAGAGTTAAGGCAAAAGGGAAATACAGAGGAACAGGGAGAAATCATCATAAATGTGAATATTTTAAAGTCTTGTGGACACTGGAGGTTTTTGTATGGCTGTAAAAATAAATTGCCCTCATTAAACCAAGACACACTCGACATAGGGGGGAATTGGTTAGTTCCAAAGAGGCAGTGTCTCTTCTAAAGGCTGCACAGTCACACTGAGTCTTTGGGCCACAACCCTATTCTTCTCAAGACATCAAACTGCCTCAGGCTGCCAGGGATTTGCCTGCTGAGACATTATGGTTTTATTTCTCTTGACACAAAATACTTCATTATTTCCTGTCTGTGCTGGAGTTATGTCTTTCCATATTTAACCCAAAGCAGCAAAAGCACCCAACTCACTGCATCCTTGGCTGATACAATACAGATTGCCTACGAGACAGACATTTAAAGTCACTGGATGTGCATGGTATCTGTTATTCTAAATGTTATTGCAAAGTTGAATATTTTTAATCGTACTGTATATTTTTAATGCTGTGAAAAATCTGACCTGAATGTAGCGTGCATTTCATCCTATGAACACACTTCTGACTAGCGTTCCTCACATTTTCTAGGTGGTGCGGAACTGTTAGCAGCTGTGGTCTTATAACTGATATTTTCATAAAATAAAAAAAAAAGTTGGTGTCATTTTTCTTGCTTTGGCATATGAGGAAGGCCTAAAAGTGCACAGATATTTATTTTCCTTTTTACTTCTCAGAAGGATTATGCATCAATGGTAAAAAAATATTTGAGTTGAACTAAAAATTCCTCTCTGCAGCCTCCAGGTGCTTATTTTTCAGTCTTCTGTGATTTCATTTCATCCTTCATAAACTCTCTAGTTCCCTCTAGCTCCCTCTAGATCCAAAATAGTCTAAAATGTCAAATGTTTAAAAAAAAAAAAAGACAAGAAAAAGCAAGAGCTTCCTTCCTCTGGGAAAGAAAGGTCCCAAGCCTCATTTATTGCAGTTTACCTCTTGCAGTTTGCCGTGGTGGTTTTTTAGAGAAGCAAGGCTGACAGCACCCAAGTTTCTTGTGCTGGCACTTTTACCTGGAGCTGCCGAGGGTTATGCTGGTCTAGTGAGATACAGAGCAAGGGATGGAGGCATAGCAGAAGATATTTGTCCTGCTGAGAATCTAACCCCTCAACTAAAAGAATATGCAAATAGGATGCTTGTTACGCACAGTGTATGATTAAATCTGCAGATGCTTATTTTAAGAATGGCGTTAATACGTTTGACTTTGCATCACAATACCTACGATACAATGAAAGCCATGCTGCAAACATGTGCTGAAATCATAACCAATCTGCTGTTTGATAGGATTTTCAGACTTGGCTCGCAGCGCGGTGTGGGAAGATCAGGAGAGATGCTGTGGGAAGGTACACAGTGTCAGGTCGCCTAGGCTTCTCAACCTTTATAGGAAAACACAACCGCTAGCAGTCATTTATTTACTAAGTTGATTTAGACCGCTTGGCTTTTCTGTTGAGAACAGCACCAAATAGGCTAGTTGTGGCAAGTTTCCCCCTGCCAACATCCATCCACTGGGACATAATAATTTGCATCATGGAGGACAGTGAATGACATTTTATCTAAGCAGGCATAGTTTTGAACTGCAGGCTGTGTGTCCTAGCAGCGAGCTCACAAGCTTGCTTTATAGTCTCACTAAAACTGTATCCATTTGGATTTTACTATTTTCTTTTTCCTGTGGAATGTATTTCTTCTCTGAAGTTCAAAAAGAACTACTTGTATTTATTTTTCACAAAAGCTTTAAAAATTAACTCTTCTGTGTTTTCCAAGGGATTTACTTTGCACAAGGTGCTAAAGGCAAAGTTTAACACAGCCAGGTTATGGATGCATGTAGGAATACTTAAAAGCCTACCTACGTTATCACTGCAAACTGATGTCAAGTCTAGTCAAAAAACAGAAATGACTCATCCCAGCTGCATTTGAGACTTCATCTGGTTCCTTAAAAATCTGTCCCAACTTCCTCTCTCTGAGAATTGCATAGGTTATTTTATTTTCAATAAAATACAAACTGAAGTGAAGTAGGTCTCTCTCATTCATGGTATGTTGCATACATGTATCCTCGATAAAATCCAGGTGAAAACCAAGCTGTGTGCATTTTTGCCTAAGCTGTAAGAAGCAACATATGTTCCTTTTAGACGATTGAAAACTCGTTACAATGATGTCTAAAGGTCAAAGATCTGCAGTACCCGCAGCAGATTTTTATGCAAGTAATTTGATTGAACTGGATTAAAAAATTCAAATTATTTCATTTGCTAAAATGTGGGATTGATATTCTTTTCATTAGTCCACTGAAAGTACTCTGTATAAATCTGAAAGCTTTTGTAATAATGAATTTTACGCCAATTCCAGAAAGGTACTCAGTAAGGCTCTGTAGTTTCTGTCCGTTATCTACTCTTACTGGATGACAGAAAAGATATATAAGACCATTTTATAAATTAAGGTGATTCCCACTGAAGGCCTTACTCAGTTTTACTTACATGACTCTGCCCTGCTGATGCAAAACCAGTATGGAAGCTGCTCTGAAAACCAGCCACACACAGGAAAGCGTTAGCTTGTGAGTGGTTGTCGTCTTTGTGGTCAGTGTTGGCTTAATGAGTCACACGTTTAGTACGAATGCAACATATAATGAGTTAAAACCTGTTTTTCTAAAAATGAGTGATGATGAATTTTTCAGATATCTTTTCAGCCACAAATATTTTTATTTTAATAAATCTTGCATTTGAATCTTGGTAAGGAATCGCTTAGCTGTAAAGAATCCAAATTGCAGCGTAGAATTATGTACAAACCAAGATTCCCACCTGACAGACAATTATGTTCACTCTCATTATTCAGCTTGTGTAACTATCACGTTTTTAAACTTAAAAGATAGCCGCACTGCATAGTCACATGCTGCTTGCTATCTTCAAAACTAAGACTTCCTATGGTCACTCCTTCAATTTTCCTTGAGTATTGTGAGTCAGAGTTTCATTCTCTTATTTTATGGTAGAGGGACAGGAGGTATGGAGAATTTTATCTTCTACTTAGAAAGTCTGGTGTTGGAGAAAAGAGAGTTTGATCCACACATTGTCCCCACGTATGATGAGATGGATTGGATTCAGGAAATGAAATTGTGTAAATCAGTCTAGTAAATTCTGTTTTTCTTGTTTTCATGTCTCTCTCTTTCAGATCAATAACAAAGTTTGTGGCAAAGTTGTTGTGCCTCAGCAAGCAGCCCGCAATTTGGAAGAAGTCCACGAACTAGTTCTTCAAAGTGAACTTGGAGTCAAGCATCTCCAGGGACGAACCATTAAAAAGGCCTTTCTGTCTCCCAGAACTGCCCTTATCAACTTCTTAGTGCAAGAATAGCAAAGGCTCTGCTGGGCTGTAAAAGGGAACTGGAATCTTTCGAGATGAAACCAATTCAAAAATACCAGTTATGGTTATTTAAATTGCATATAACGGTGGGGAAGAAATGTTATTAAAATCAGGTTGCTGCTAAATCTTCGTTTCAGCGTGGAGAAATGCGCAGAATTAGAGTTTCTTATTGGGTCACGGTGAGATGCTGTTTGTCCGTATTCTCGGGGAGAATGAGAAGGAAGCAGAGAAGAACTAAATGATTGTAACAATGTAAATTATATAAAGTGCAGGGGTTTTAGTGTCAGGCATGGGAATATACCCTATTGGAAAGTTGGCTTGACTAAATGCAGAGGCATAACTATGATTCCAGGACTAAACTGCCCTGAGTATGTGCTACACCAAATGTTAGGTGTGCTACAGTCAGTCTTTGCTGCCTATATCTCATGTTTGGGTACCCTACCATTAACTAACATTTTAAGTTGTAAGAAAATGTTGCTACAGAGCGTTAATTTTAAGAAGGATTTGTTTAGCACTGGCGAACGGCCTTGGCCACAGCAGGTAGCCAGAGTTGGGGTGGTCTGATACATTTCACATACGTTCAGAGCCAAGCCAAGAAAAAGGTCAGATTATTTAGCCAAGCCCTGCCTTAGCCAGGATCCTCCTTCCTCGCTGGCATATTTCTGTTGGCTCGTACGTGATTCAACTTCAGCAAAGTGCTGGCCGTTGTTTCTGCACAGAACAGAATGGCAGTTACTTCCTACACATGAGCCATCTCAGAGACTTTTGGGGGGATTCAAGAAAGGGATGAGTCGGCTGCTGGAAATGCAGCAGTGGTAAAGGCAGACAGCATGCTTTTGCCTCTACTCCTAGTTCTTGTAGTGCCTAGATTGTAAAATTTGAATTGAAATGCTTTCTTTTTTTTCTGAAGGCTTCATTAAGTGGAAATAGCCATCATGTTTCTAAAAATCAATCAGACTTTCATAAAACACAAAGCCATTCTCATGCCTCATTTCAGCCATTTTATTTGTACACTCCATTGCTGTTACATCCACATGGAAATGTTTATTGTATTTAGCAAATGCTTGAAAAACGGTTTCCAAAGAGACAATTACAGGGTTCATTGTGTAAGAATTTCTTTTCTTCAACAGCCATTAAACTAAGTAGTCCAATAAGCCAGCCATTTATGAGCCAGCCTGACAGTTAAGAAGTCGGCAGTAAGAACCAGCTAGGCAAATACAGAGGTCTCTATTAACCCTCCAGCCCAGCAGTCATCCAGACTGTGTATTAGATTAAAAGGAAACCAACAAAAATCTCCCACATAACAGTAAATAAGTCCAATAGATCCTAATCAAGACAGATCACGTTGCAGCGTGAGTACTAGCTAAGCAATACCAATATTCATTTTGGTTTTGTGCGTTCTTGGTACTGAAGATCTAGCTGCATAACAGAGATGCCAGGCTCAGCGAGCAGATTCGGCTCTACACATCCCTACTTCTGCAACAAAACTCTTCTGATTTCTGCCTCCTCCTGGACCACACTCGTGCAGATTTTCTCTCCAGCAGTCCTTTGACACAAGAATGACTAAGAAATGGAATATTTATAGTGGAGATACGGTCTTTGCAGTTTTAAGACTCAAAAAATCTCAGCCACAAAGGAATGCATTCAGACATTCAAACACAGGCTTTTAGTTGGAGTTAAAATAATTTGAATTCCAGTGTCTGCCTGACATATATGTTGTTATAAATTCATAAAACTCCTGTTCAGAAGCTCCTAAAAGGACTGTGAAAGAGATCCTTTAAACCAAAATCTGTAGCACAGCAGAGTCCTGCTTTTTTTTCTGTGTAAAAGTTAACACACCCTGTGGAACCATCTTAACAGAGTTTCTCTTGGGGAGGGGGGAAGGTGACATGTTTGGTGTAAATACAAACTTTTAAAATTTACAAGGATGAAGAAAGATGTTGTAAGCCCAGCAGCCCTACGGTGCCTTTAAACAAAAGCTGCAGTCACTCCAGGGCTGAGTAGCAGCCCACAGCGTTTATTGCTGTTAGCACTGGCTGGTATTTGCTCTTGCCAGAGGAAGTGAGTTGTAGATGTCACTTGGTGATTCAGGCAAAAATCAAAATAAGGAATGGACTCGTACACGCTAAAAAAGGAAAGGTAGTGAGCAGCAGTTGCACAAAAAGTGTATGGTCAGAAGTCACGCCAGCGTGTTTACAATAAGTTGAAATTCAGCGTGGTCTAGAGGATACAAAAGGCGGTGAAAAAGTGAGACAGATGATGCAGTAAGCCTGACAGAGCCTAATCCCCTGGTAAGTGTATGTTTGAAAGATGGCAGAGGTGCCAGCTGTGGAGTTGTGCAGTTGTCCTGACAGCTGCTGACATGTCTCATAAGGTTGCCCTGCTCTGAAGCACGATTGCCATTTGTCTTACAATAATTGTGACTCACAGGTTTGGTCTGTGCCTAGATGGGACCGATACTGATACACGGGCTGTAGCCTGTTACCAAGCCTTTTTAACGTAACTTATCGCAGATGCCTCTCATTTATTTAACAGTTGTTACTTGTGTCACGATACAGATGCATCTTTATGCTGAAGGTGGTATAAAGCGTTGTCACAGATCGTGTGCCCTTGAAGAGTTCAGTGGCTGAATAGTATGGGAATTTTAAATCTGAGTAGGGATACTTGAGGAGTGAGAAGGAAAGGCGCTGATGGGCAATCAATCAAATTGCACTGCGTTTGTCACACACATTGAAATGGATATGGTGCCACTGTCCTTATTCCACAAAGTGATAAGCCAAAGAAGATGTGGGAGATTTGCTAAACCCAGTGGGATAGACCCAGGACAAACTACTCCAAGAAACGGATCCACGATGCGGAAGGGGCATTCCCTGCATCCTGTCGTTCATGGTGATAGAAGACTGGTCACAGCACTGATCCAGTCTGGGTCAAGTGTCTATTTTAAATAATAAAAAATTTTAAAAAGAATTATTGGTACGCTTTCTACTCCAAAATCGTTCCTGTAACTGAATTTCCAAAACGTCCAGCTTTCAAACACTGATCCTGGAAAAATAAAAAATTGGCAAAGTCCTGGAAGGTCACTAAGTACTTTCCTGATGCTGTTGATTTCACATGAAGGATCTCAGATGCTGGGGAGATAGGGGCAGTGTAATGTGCTGGAAGAAGCCACAGTGTAGAAAAATGTGTTCTTAGGCGTGGGTGTTTCGTAGCCACCTCCAGGGACTGAGATGACTTGGACACACCAATGCTGCTTTGCAGCAAGGCAATGGGGCTTTTCACATCCCATTAAGGAACAATGTTACAGCTTAGGTCACTAGCTAAGGCAGTTCTCTAGCCAGGTTGTCCCACCTATGCTTCAAACAAAAACCTATACAACGGCGTTGCTGAACAAGCCTGTATTTTTCCATGCCCTTCACCACAATCCAAAAATGGAGATTTGGTGCAGAATAAAACCTGTGCTTTCTCTCTGCGATTTACCAGATTAAAGTAATGCCTCAAAACTGACATCTGGTTAATGATGGCTTTTTCTGATCGGACTTTGTAAAAGCCTGCTTGTTTCTTGTGGAGGGAGAAATTCCTCAGATAATGCAGGTCATGCAGCCTCTCTTCTTTGTCTCTCCTTCTTCAGTGTAAAGCCTCACAGAAAGCTATTCCTCTTCTCTAAACTTTTTACAATCAACATGAACTAGAAAGAATGTTAATTAGCACTTTGCTGGTTGTTCCTTCCTAGGGAAGTTTGCAGTACATAAGATTTTTCTGAAAGCTTGGCTATAAATGAGGACAGGGGGAGAAATCGCTGGGGTTTTTTTTTCTAGTTTTGCAATACTTATTGCAGTTTACAGAGAGGGGATGGGCTTTATTTATGTATATTTACCGACTTGGAACAGTACATACACTGGTTTTGCTGGATGCTTTTTCTGCTGCTTTATTTCTGCAGTTCCCTCCTGTTTGGATCTGAGCTAATTCTGTATCAAAGGACTGTGCTGTAAGAGAAATCTTGCATGTGAAGCCAGGTCTATCACCAGAACCCAAGTGGTGAATATACTTATTAGCCCACCAATTTCTATCAGTCCAGCTAATGTCCACTTTTGACCTCACAAAACATTGCTGGAACTACAGCTGTGTTATTTGTTTTATGGAAATGGGGTTTATGTCTCAAAGAAGAAGCATGAAGCCGATCACAGTAGATCAGAGGCAGTCTTTAGCATGTTCCAGCCATAGCAAGAGAAGAGCCGAACTGGAGCATTATCTCTGCGCAGGAGGGAACAGGATCAGAGCTCTCATCTGCAGCCCAGATGATAAAAGAGATCTTGCCTGACGCGCAGAGGAAAGGTGGGATTTTTTTTCCCTTTCCTGATTAAAGTGACTTTCCGGTACCACAAAGCATCTGCAATTCACTAACCCCATCTGTCCCAGGAGGCCCCGAGTCACACACGACCTTTGTGTTTCACAGCGCTTCTCTCACTCAAGTAAGCCTTGGGTTGGATAAGTTCCGGTCTGGTTTTAGCCCTGGAGAGTTGCAAGCCAGCAGCATCTTCCGTATAAAATTAGCTCTAGTTTTATGTGTAGTCAGAGAGTTTGAAGAGGTTTCCCTGGGTTTATAAGTTGTTGGGGTCTCTGAATGGGAGTATTTCTGCCTGGGTGTAGCGACGTGGCAGAAAGGAGACCTGGTGGCTCTTGTTCTATCTGCCAGCCTTTATGTTGGCAGTGAGAGACTGGAAACTCAGTCAAGGTCAAGCGGATGCTTCTATTTCTTGTCAGGTGAACGTGGCCCAAACCCGTGAGAGATTTTGATCGCAGGAATCTCATCAAAAATACCCCGTGATATTGAACATCCAGGACACTTCCTTGGATGCTCCTCTGCCTGCGCCACGCCAATTTGCTCTCTGTTTTAGGCTGCCGAATTGCTCACTCAGCAAAGGAACATGTAAATGGGAAAGGCTTAAGTATAATGAGCTAAATATCCACATTCTTTCTGCTTGCACTTGTGACACTCAGGACATTTGGAGCATAAAAAGTTCTTTTATTTGAAGAGCCTGATCTTCTTCAGTATAACTCTAAGCAGAACGTATACATTTACATGAACAAAAATGCATGCCTTTGTGCTTGCTCCTTAGATACAAGCACGCTCTCTGGGCTGGTTGCAGGGGGAAGGCCCACAGTCATGTCTAAGGCTCTGAACTTCCTTATCTACCAGTAGTTTTTTACACGTGCCAAAACCGAGCATAAAAGGTCCAAGGCTCTTCCAGCGCACCCACCTCCCACTGCCAGAAGAGACGCATGAGCTGCCGAGCGAGGGGACTTGCTCTCCAATAACTGCTTGGTGCCAACAATATGTGAAGCGAAATACATATAGTCATAACAGCTGCAGGTGATCCAGTGCACTGATCAGGAGTAATAAACACAGGACACATAACTGGGGCAGAAAAGAGAGCAATTTAATAAAGGAGCATGACACGTTGCTGGCACTGGCAGCCTGGGTTTGTTTCTGATGAAGGTTAAGAGAATTGGTATAACAGGAAATTGTTTTCTGCTGCAAAGGGAAATCAATTGTCTTTAAATACACAGCAGTGTAATTAGCAAATCTCACTAATTGCTGCAAAATAGAAATGGGAGCGTGTGTTGTCGGGCTGGCTAAGCCAAGAAAGTATTGTGAAAAAAATTGTAGAAGCTTTTAGAAACGAATATTTTTCTTAAGTACGTCTCCATCCCTGGAGATCCACATGGCTGGATGAAATAGCAAGGGTGCAATAAAAACATATACTTCCCAATTTTCCCATGTGAAAGAGCATTTAAAAACATCTGTTAGTCAGAGAGCTTCTCCTAGGACATGCACGGAAGAATGGGGTGGGTGCACTGACTGCATCTGGCAAGTCCCCTTGAAGTCCACCAAGCCACGTGAGGCCAATGATTGATGGCAGGATGTCGTCTGACCTGCGGAGTGCTTCCAGCCGAGGATTACTAAAGGCCACATATGTTGGTTAAACAGGTCACGGTGCTGTTTGTGTTAATGTGCTGATAAAGAGGCAGGGAAACAGAGCTGGAAAATTCTCCAGGCAAGTTCTTGTCCTGATAAAAGGCTCTTTTTAGTAGAAAATGGAGAAAACAAATTATTCCATATTCTTTCGAGCAGGGGTAGGAAAACCACCAAAGCCACCTGCATTATTTTGGTGCAACCCTGACGCCACCAAAAGCAAGCGTTTGGCCCGGTGGACTGACGGCTAAGGGAGACCAGGGTCTCCGCCACCGCTGGCGGCACCTGGAGAAACTGAAGAGAGGAAGGCGAAGGGCGTTCTCTGCCCCAGAGCAGCAGCCGAGTGCTTGGCACGTGGCTCTGGCCATCCTCAGGGAGACCGAACCGGTGCAGCTCCGGGATCCGCAGCCTTTTCTCTCTCTGCTGCTGCCTGGGCTCCTGTTTGGGATCTCAGTGATACCCTATGGCTTCTCTTGCCTCCCCACGATGTGCCCTGCCAGGTAACCCTTCCCTGCCTCAGTTTACCCACCTGTGAGCAGGGCCCGCAGCATCCCCACTGGACTGATGCTGCAGGGTGTCGTCATTTAAGGAACGTGACCCTGAAAGCCTTTCTGTGAAGCGGCTGTACCGCTCCAGAAAGGCAGTTTGGAAACCTGTCCCAGTGCTGCCCCGGCCCTTCTGTGCCGTCGGTGTTAATTAAATGACTCTTAGCGTAATTTACTGCAAAGATCATGCCCCGTAGCAGGCAGTTGTACTGCAACAGAAGCAAAACGTCCAAGCCCGGACCCATTTCTGCCCTGACCCTGGGGGCAGGGGACGCACGCACCCAGGCTGCTCGGTGGGCAGCCGGGCTGTAGGGGAGGGCAGCAGCCTGCCCGCAGTCCCCAGCCAGCCCCTGCAACTTGCGGGTTAAATGTGGAGGCAGCGCGGGCAGCAGGCAGGGCAGGCCTCCCGGAGGAATGCAGAGGCGCCTAGGGCAGCGGTGGGGAGGAACAACATCTCCCAACCCTGCCCGGCAGCCTTCCTGCAAACTTTTTTGGAAGGCAGAGGCTGAGGTTTGGCATCTCCACCTCCACAGCGCCCCTTTCATAGCCTGGCCCCCCGGCTTGAGCCCGGCTTTCCCGCCCGCAGCCGTCCCCGGGCTCACCTCCTGCTGCCAGCTCCCTCCATCCTTCCCTCCACCACCCTCTTATTTACCCCACAGCCCTGTGCATCATCCTCCCGGTATAAAGCACCCAGCTGGTGTAGATAAATTGCACGTTTACTGAAAACCTCCTTAAAAAGGCAGAGGGAGCGTTCATCGTTTCCTGGTGTGATTCAGTTGGTGCAGGGTTCAGGGACGCTGTGGCGCTACCTTGCAAGAGCCGAGAGATGCATTTGCTCCTGCAAGAACCAAGCCAGGCTCCATCCTGGAAAGACTTATAAATTGTTCACTCTGTTTATATTCTAGTGCTGAAGCCTTTATCGCTTTCCTGCTAAAAGACACCAGAGCACATATCTCATGGGTTTCAGGGCGGCAGAAATGTGGCACGCGTTGTCCGGGCTCCTCCGGGAAATGGCCTGCCTGGGACAGCTACGGCCCCGGGGAGGCACAGGCACCAGGGATTAGACCTGGAAACATCCACAAAGAAACTGGTGTGCTGCCAGCCGCTGGCTCCTCGTGCTGGTTTGCTTGCAAATAGTGAGTATACAATAGTTGCTTTTGGAGAGAGATCTAGCTATAAATTGTCACCCAGACACCTCCTAATGGTCTTTTTCCATAAACTATACAACCCCGCGCTGTTGTCATGCCTCAAAATCTGAGGGCGTTTTCTCCCAGACAGAAAAATGATCTGGGAGGTGTGGGGGGGGGGGGGGCTTCCTCCGCATTTTCTCCAGCTCTCTGCAATGTGAGCCCAGACCAGAGCCAAACGTGGCAGCAAGAAATAAAGACAGACGATCGCCTCCCTGCTCTCGTTCACGACTTCCCTGTTTAGCCGGGCAGGCAGCGCTTTGCCCCAGCCCGCCAGCGGCCGCGGCACCTCACCGGCCCCGGAGGACTGTGCCGCCCCAGCACGAGGCCGCGGCAATGTGCCCGGCGCTCCCACCATGATGGGGCCGAAACCGGAGAGCGCCACTCGGGGCTGCTTCTCCCCAGATTGCTGCCTGCCTCCGCCCCACGGGCAGCTGCAATTGCCACGTGGAGCAGGGCTGGGTTACAAGCTGTCAGCATTATTTTGCATGAGTAAATGCAGCATGTAAGCCTTGCCCACAGGAACAAAACTGGATTAAATGAGCAATGGTTTTTTTTCTTCAAGGGATAGGCTTTAGAATAAGTTAATTCAGATAGGCACGTAGATTTTAGTCCTGTGCTACGACAGCAATCGTGGAGCCCTTCACTCCTTAATAGGCATGGGCTGTAAAACTCACAGGAACTATAAAACTGTGGGACCGTATCTAATCACAGCAGAAGGGTCTGCAAGTCAGTGTAGTATTACATCTCCAGTCTAGTAGAAAGTTCAAGTTAATCATATGCTCGCTTGGGAATATCCCTAACCCAAGTCTCACAGAAAGAATAAATCCTAGCACGAAACTTCAAAGGTATTTTGCGGCCTAACGTTCGCTGAAAGCGTTGCGAATTAAACACCAAAATGCCTTTGAATCGCTTGGCTGCAATCCCCCTTCGAAGGCGCTCGCCATCAAAGTGTCTGCTCATGCGTGCGGAGCCTGGAAGGAGGCCAAGCCCAGCGCGACGGTTCCCTATGCAGAGGGCTTCGGCAGCCTTTTCCATGTCGTCCGCGCGAGCATTGTTCTGCAGACAGCTGATTTGATCCTTTGGCATAGGAAGGAAATGCACTTTACATAGCTGGTGAAGGTCAGCAGCATCCAGAGCAGCCATTCGGCAAGAAGGCTGCTTCCCTCCCCCGAGGTGGTGAGCTACTGCGGGGTCTGACTGTAAAACGACTTACAGATGTTCAATTACAGATAAAAAGTAATGGCAGAAAATGTATGCACGACAGAGAAAGTTGGAAAAAAAACATGATCTGAGGGACGTTACAGATTCTTCCTTGGTTTGTTCATTGCAAGCTGAAAACAGAGACGTCTGTTCCCAAATACTTCTCTTCCACCAAAGGGTTTATTTCCTAGCAGTCTGAAGAGCCTCATCTCTGTACGTTTGCAGAAAAAAAACCCAATAGACACCGGCTGAGTCTCTGATATGCTGGATAGGAGCGTGCCTTCCCTTGATTAACCTTACATCCTTTGATGAGGAGGAGGGAAGAAGGTGCGAGAACGATGTGTAAGTTCCTTTTCGATTGCTCTTTGTCCACTAACATCGCAGCTTCCTCCCGCGAGTGAAGCAGTGGTGGGACTCACGCTCCCATCCTTATCTGCTCTATTTCCTTTCTGTCATTCTCTCGGGCTGTACAAATATGGGTTCAAGCAATCCGTTGCTCATCGACTCTGGACGTTGCCAAAACCGGCCTTGCACTGGCCCTTTCCGAGGATGCTCTTTAGACGTTGAATCTCAGTTTTGGCTTTCGCCACCCCGGCTGAGCTTAACCTCAGCCTCAACAGTTTCAGTCAAGTCCCTCAAAACAGGTAGTTATTTTTGCTCTCGGTCACTGGTGGCCTGAGCCTACGCCCGCCTGGCACGAAGCAGCTGCTGGGGGCCACCGCGTCCCGTCCTGGCCACGAAATGGGAGGCAAGCCCTTTCCAGTCTGGCCAAAAGGGCCCTGGCACAGGCAGGGGCTTGCTGTGCTTTGCACGACGGACGTCCAGATGCAAGTTAAACCCTCCTGAACTGCCAGGGCTTGTGCAAAGCGGGGTTTAGCCCCCAGGCACCCAGCTTCTCCCAAAGCGAAACAGGGCTTGTGGGGCTTAGCCTGTGGAAGCCGTGACACCCCTCCTTCCCTCATCCCCACGGCAGAGGAAGGCTTGGAAAGGTTTGAGACATGGGATTGCTTGATAGATTGGGCTGTTTTCCCAATACTATGTGAAAGCTCCAGCGCTATTGATCCTTTAAACACTCATCGGGCCACGGTTAGTGGCAGCATGTGCTGGGGTCCCCCCCTTCCCTGGCTCCCAGGGGCTGGAGCAGCTCGGCCACTGTGCTTCGCTCAGCGCTGGGATCCCCACTGGCCTGCCTTCCCCAGAAACCATAAAACCCCTTATCTAACCCTGTGCTACGTCTGGGCTAACTTTTGCAAGTCCGAAGTTTATCAAGCGTATCAGCTCAAGCTCGAGCCTAAGGCTGTCGCTGCCGGGACAAGCCTCTCGGTCCTGCTCGCAGCCTGCCAGGTTGCTTTGAGAGAAGACGCACACCTTTTCCAGGGGCTCACAGTGCTGCGATTTTTAAGCACATCGGGCTGAAACTTACTGGAAGAGTTGGGCTGTTTTAGACCTGGCTTCAGTTGCTCAGCAGTACAGGAACTGGTCGAAAAGGGGAGGGGATTTTTTGGTTTCTGGCAGGTGTTTTGGTCACAGCCCAATTTGTGATTATAAAGGCAGCGAATTTCCACGTTCCTTAACATCTGGCCCTATCTCCTGGAGCCTGGAGGAGAATAAAACAAGTCCTGGGAACACAGGACACGTGCCCAGGCCCACAGGATCAACTGCACCCGTCGATTTACTCAGAGGCACCATGGCTCCCTACAAACCAGCCTCTCCCCCGAGCCTGGCAGAGGTCCTGTCGCAGCCTCTCCACCTCCGAGCACCCCCAGCTGGGTTTTGTCATGAAAATTTCGCGGCTGGGATGCAAAGTATAGAATTACAAGGGTAATTCTTTATTTATGTGCGTGAGGTGTCCCGTTCACACCGGGGCACCCCAAATGCGGTTTTACACACGATTCTTATACCTTCCAAGCGTTCAGGTACAACATGATTTGACCAATCGCTACTTAACACACACATGTCACTGTTCAGCAAAGCAAGTATAATTTTATGATGTCATCATCCATCTGCTTCTTTCTTGATCTAAATGTCCCTGGAGTTAGTCTTGCTGCAGTTACTTGTCCGTGATGCCAGGTAACGGGGTGGGGGGGGTTCACAGAGGTGCTGGAGGGGCCGGGATGCTGGTGGTGTTATCGTGGGCATCCAGGGGGTGTCTTTTATTCTTCAGGGTGCAATGAGCTGGGGTCCTTTAGTCACGCTCACTTAAGCAAGACTATGCAACATACAATGTAAAATATACCTATATTAAGAAAATTCATACAACTCCCTACTATAAAGACTGATTGGTACGATAGTTACAGAATGAGATCTTCCTAATCGGTTTTCACGGAGCAGGGGGGCTGTTCTTTCACAGTGGGTGGCGGCAACTTTTCACAAGGGTTTTTCACTAGGGTTTCAGGGCCGGTACGGCCATTCTTCGGGGGAATGTGGCGAGAAAAGGAGCGTTATCCGGAGGAGAGAAGGAAAAACACCCTCCTCGCATCATCCGGGCGACTTTAATCTTTTTTGGAATCATCTTTCCAATCCATCATCTTTCCAAGCCCTTTTCCAAGCTCAGCCGCCTTATCTGACCCCTTCCCAAAGCGTCATCTGACACCGCCGACGCTGGATGCAGCGCGCTATTTGCGCGCGCGCCGTCTTTCGAGCCGCACGTGACGTCTTTGGGTGGCCCGCACACGCAACCACCATTCACTGCTGACGAGCGGTCGCTTAGAGTAACGCGGGGGCGGGGCTGGGGGCGGGGCTGGAGG
>WAAD01023712.1:10459-46280 GCA_013389945.1 Fregata magnificens | reverse complement strand
CCCGGCGCCCTCGGCAGGGATGGAGGAGGGGGTGCCGGGGACCCTGCCGCAGCAGAGGTCCTCCTCCTTCTCGGCCCCCTCGGTGCAGCCCGCACGGGGGTTTTTGGGCCCTGCTGACGCCTGCGGTCCCAGGGCCGGAGGGGACGGCAGCCAGCTGTGGTACCAGGGTGTCCCACCGTCCTTCCCCCCCAGCTCCGCGCCCGCTGCCCCAAGCGTGGACTACCAGCACGCCGCCGCCTACCCCGGCCCAGCTGGCCACTTCGTGGCCCATGGTCAAAACCACCGGCCCAATGGCAGCGGCGCGGGCCCCGAGCCGGGCTCCTCACGCCTGGCCTCGCGTGCACCAATGGCTCCGGATGCTCCACAGCCACCCTTCCTGGAGGGTGTGAGTGGCCCACGGTCGGATGCTGGGCACCCGGAGGGCTCCAGCACGGCAAAGGTGAAGCTGCCCTGCCAGACCCTCCTTCCGCAGCCGGAACAAGGGCCGTCGGCGGCCGAGCTGAAGCTGGAGGCACTGACCCAGCGCCTGGAGCAGGAGATGGATGCTCGGCCGAAGGCCGATTACTTTGGTAAGGAAGCAGTCCACCAGTCGGCGTGAAAAGGGTTCGTTGCAAAGTGTCACTGCAGGGTTCGCGCCTGCAGGCTTGCCTGTCTCCGTACGCCTGCTTGGTTATGCTTTTTCAGTTGCTTGAGGGGGGTGTTGTTATTTAACTTTTATTTATCACAGGGACTGGGGGCTCTGCCTCCTGCAACGTTTTTTTCTTTAATCCTACCTCTCAAATTTTAAAGCAAAGGTAGTCTAGCAGCTTGGGGGAGGACAGCGCTGAGAAGAAGCTGGAGCAGCATCTTTTGAAGTGCCCTTCATTGCCGGCAGGGAGGCACTTATCTTTTCTTGACAGTACCCCTGGTTCTCCGTGTCTTAAAAGTACGCTGCCCGACCACGTGTGAGCGGGAACGCAGCCGTCCAGCCTGCAGAGGAGTCACACCTGCGTACTCTGCGGGCACAAGAGAAGGGCACAGAGCTTGGGGGAGGCTTGGTGGTACCCCCCATGGAGGTGGCCATGGCCGGGCGTGCTTGTTGGGTCTCTTGAAGAGGGGTTGCTTGGGGATGGGAAGGGTGGTGGTTTCCCAAACTTGCCAGGATTTCCCCCCGCCCCCAGGTGCTGGTCTCCATTAGATCTGAAAGGATCAGTGCATCCTGAAGACGGCAGAAAAGCAGGTGGTAGGCACGTTCCTCCCTAAATCTCAGGTCCACGAGTAGTCCAGACCACCACCAGAGGTTATAGCTGGTGCTTGGCAGTGGACAGGGACCGCTTACATGCGAGGATCTCCCAATGAGACTATTAAATGTCCTGCTGGATTAAGCCGATTTACTGCCCCAGGATGGCAGAAGGTCAGGGGCAAATCGAGTGTTTCCTTTCCCTGCCACGCCACCTTGCAATTTAATAGCAGATGAGATGGTTCAGCTTTTGGGAGAAGGAAACTTGAAGTTGCTGGGAAGGCTGAGAACTCTGCGGTTAATTTAACGAACGATGAGAGCAGGTCTAGTGTATGGATTTTCCTCAGGATTTTAGACCAATGGTCACAGAAGTAGAAGCAGGGACAGATTAAACTCTTCAGCCTGGTGCAGAGGAAGGGTTTGCATCTCAGGCCGCTCAGGTGCTGTTGCACAGGGTCCTGCCTGGTGGGGTCGGTGGGTGGCTCAGCGGTGGTCTGCTCACACAGGAGCAGCCATGAGCTTCACGCCAAGCTTCGGGGACATAGCTGGAGGGACCACCGAATGCTCAGTTGCAAATTGCATAACAAAATGTGTTTCTTGGCATCAGGTGGTGGTACTTGCCCGCAGAGGGCTGTGCTGGGATTGTTTATCTCAGTATTTGAGACTGGATTCAGCCTTGTGGCAGGGCAGATGTGTTTATATTCTGTCACAGAGAAGTGATGTGTCGAGTTGCTGTACTTGGAGCGTTTTGGCCTGGAAACATGTTTTCGTGCTTTCCGTCCCGTGTGGGCAGCGCGCAGTTTGAATGAGCTCAGGGAGCCTTGTCTGGGGAGGAGCTGAACGCTGTGACAAGGAGCTGATAACGAAGATGGGGTTGGGACAATGGCCTCGTGGCAGGCGGTGCTCAAAAAGGGGAATGTTTTGCTGGAGGTGGCATTCAGCTCCACTGGAGAGGTGTCAGGGGTCTCTTCAACAGATCCTGCTGCATGCGTTTTCTCCTCATGGTGCAAGTAAACCAGCTGGATCATACCTCACCCAAAATGTGCATGGGGATGGGGTGAGAAAGCAGAGGGACCTGGTTGGTGGTTAGATTATTTTTACATTTTTGTCACATAATAGGGGGTAGCGCCAGGGGGAGGCTTTTGTCCTGCGGGAAATTCATAGTGAAACAGGAGTAATTCTGGCAGCAGGGAAAGCCCTGAGAGTCCTGGCTGAGTTACCAGTGAGCCCCGGTGAGGGAGGAGAGATGGAGGCTGCCTGATCCCTGGTGAGGTCTTTCGGCGTCCTTCTGGCAGGAGGTTTTACACCAGGATGTAGTGTCTGAGAAACTGGGGAAGGAGGAGAGTGACGGAGGAGAGGGAGAGGGAAAAATGAAAGGATGCAGTCACGGCAGAGGAAGAAGTAAGGTTTTGTGGAGCCTCCGCTCTGTGGAAGAATGCTCAGCGAATCTGCCCGGTGGAGGACCAAGGAGCAAGAAGGGGCAAGTACCGACGTATTCTAATTCTGGGCCTCCTACCCCTTTCTTTCTCACTTTTATTTTCATTTTTTCGCAGTTACCTTACTTCCTTTGGAAGAATAAAGGACCCAGCTGGTCTTCTGAATCTATCTTTGCTATTCCCTACCCTCAAGCTACCAAACTTTAGGATGGAAAGTAAATACTTTTATGTAATAGTGATAAAAAGGATCAACAGTTTGTTTTGTTGCAGACTTCCCCCAGTGAAGGGAAGTCTAATGCAGCAGCTTTGCAGTACATCGGAGCCAGGAAATGAAACCAGGACTGAAGTGCAGATGACCAAAATGTTTTATCTAAAATGCTTTCAGGTCTCCTAATTTTGGGGCTGCTTTTGTAACAAGGAAATTTTTTAAGATGGGTCTGTCTGTCTGTCTTGGTAACATGCAGTCCTTCAATCTGTCTCTGTCTGGACCGGATATTTATCATGAACAATTAATTCTGATCACAGTAAAGGAGCAGCTTTTTCCTTCAGTATGTGAAAACGAGCATTTGTAAATTAAAGCCTAGGAAAGGATAAGCTAGGGACTAGGCATAACATTGGTAGGATGCTCTGCTGGGGAGTAACAGGCAGCCTGGTTATCTGTCAGCACCAGCTTGCTGTACAAAATCCATTTGTCTGCTCAGCGTATGTATAAGTGAAAGGAAAGAAGCAAACAAAGCCAAGAATTTTCTTTTTTTTAAGTAGTGGCCTATGTGTGAGCAGCATGGGCTGCACGTGTCTCTGGAGGAATTTGGGTTCTCCAGGAGTGCTTTTGAAGTGCTGACTTGATTTATGTGGGCTTCTGAGGAGGACATAGGGAGTCTCAGGTATCACCCAGGTCTTACGCTTGGGGAGGGAAATTCCTGAAATTGCTCCCTGGAGATGCTGGTTCCCATTCAGCAGAGAAGGGGCCCCAGGTCCCAGGAGGTGACGCTGGAAGCCACCTTAGGTTGTATTCAGGTTTTGGGCATACTGTTTCCAGGGAACATCTAGGAGTGAGGTGCCTGAATCCCACTCACTTTCCGTGGTGTTCCTTTGGATGCACCAGCCTTCATCTCCACTTGGTGAATGGGAAGATTAATTAAATAGGAGTGACTGGGGGAGTTGCAACTCCTCCGCTAGCACCACCCAGCGCAATGCAGATGTTTTGGGTTAGGTGAGGTGGCACCATTCCGAGGACTGGCGCGGGACGAGTTTTCAGGTGAGAGCCGGGCAGGTGCACGACCAAACCGAGCATCTGCTTGCACTGGCTGGAAGTGACTTGGTAGGCGAGAGGCCTGGCTGAGAGGCGTTGGGGTCTGCAGGGGGGTTTTGCCATCCATTTTAGCAGAACCTGTGGTACCATGCAGTTCTTTGGTCTGCAGTCACAGATGGATGCTTTTAGAGGTGTAACGTGTAGCATGACATTTTACCAGTGCTTATTTCATACAGCTAGATGGAAATCTCCATCTGATGGAGACTCTCTACAGCCTTACCAAGAGCTTTATTTAAAACATTTTTTATGAATTATTTTCTTGTTATAAATATTTGTTAGGTATTGAGTTCTGGCTTCCTTATTATTTAGAGCAGAGCTGATAAGCTGCGGGTATTTTAGGAGGGCCCCAGGCATCTTGTTTTGCAGTGAAATACTGGGATGCTTCCCAGCAGTCGGGCAGAGAAGATCTTGTAGCAAAATCTGCAGATTTCTTTTCCCCTTGGCAGAAGCAGAGCGGTAGGCGAGTTGCTGAAACCCTGTGGAGACCTGGAACCCCAGCACCTTCGAATGGGTGTGATCAACTCAAAGGCCAGCAGCGCTCTTTCGAAGTCTTGTGCAATAGTGAAGTTAGTGTTTTACCACTGCCGAAACCACAATTCGATTAACTTTAAGGCTGTACACACTTGCAGACTTTACCAAACCCTGCTGATGATGGTGCACCAGGATGCTTCGGCGGCAACGAGGGTAATTTCAGGGTGGCCGAGTGGAGAATTTCTGGTTAAAATGAAAGTTCTTCTGAGGTTTGTTTTGTATGTGGGTATCGATAACGGCATTGTTTCCACTGGGAATGAGTGGAGGCATCTCTCGCTGCCTGCTCCTGGGAGAACACCACGGCTGGAAGGAGATGCCGGCCTGCAGCGGAGAGGAGGGGGAGGCAGGGCGAGGCGGGTCCTGGTGGAACAAGGAAAGCTGGAAGGATCGCGGCACGTCGACTGGTGGGTGTGTGCAGATTGCAAAGCTTATCTCACTGCAAGGAACCAAGCAAGTAAGTATTTGCCTGGGATATGGCTCTTCAAGATTACAGCAGTATGCGCTTCTCCTCCCTTCCTCTTGGGAGCTCAGCTGGGTTTGCAAACTAAGGAAAAATCTGTACCAAAAGGAAAGAAAAAGGAAGGAGTTGAGGCAGAGGATCAATAGGTCTTTCAGCCAGGATACTGTGGCAGTGGGGACTGAAAGGAATAAGGAGCCTCATTCATTTGGCACTGGAGTTAACGTAATCTCTGACATCGCTATAAGGTACTTAAAATGTCACTGACGTGAGTTTGATGGCATTTTGTACTTTACTGGCAGTGTGTACACAGCTGTCTACAGCAAAGTCGGGGGTCAAGAACATGGCATGCAAAAACAGTACAGCAAAATTGCTTTGACCAACTCTGTGGTTCTTTGGGCAGGGAGGACCTGCACATCTTTGCTACCACTGAGTGACAACGTGGGGCTGATGCAAATGATGATACCCAGTGGTGAATGGGACCAGACTGCCAGGTTTTCCAGGCACTCAATATCACACAGGTCTCCAGATCTCCTTGAAATCAACTCTGCAGCAAGTGCAATTGCACAGTAGTGGATAATGGCATAGCGAGGCACGCAGTATGTCTAATTTAGAGTTTCATGTAGGAATGACTTGGTTAAGGTGAGCCATGGGGAGGTGGCATCAGGTTCCGGAGAAGGTCTGAAGTAAAACCCGAAGAACTGAGCACCACCCTGTTGGGTATGACAGGGTGAAGTCTTTTTTTTCAGCAGATGGTCTTTGAAAAATGCATAAGTGGAAGACTTGGTTCTCCTGGAGTAAATGGGTGGGTCGGAAACACAGAAGCTGTACCTTCACGAGGGTCCTCCTGGTCAGAGTGGGAAAGGGGAACGAAGTAAGAGGAAAGCTCTTGCCTTGTTCCCCTTTCCCACTTTGATGGGGGGAACCCTCGTGAAGGTACAGCTTCTGCCAAGAGGTAGCAGGGTCTACTCTGGATTAGCCACCTGCGGGTCTGGGCAGATGGGAAAGATGGTATGGGAGATATTTACGTGCAAAGGCTCTGACGTTTTCTTCCAAATGCAGCTGGGGATTCTTCAGCATAAATCCAGCCTCCTGTAAGGAGGGGACAAAAAGCAGTTATGTGTGGTGGAGAAGAGTCAAGCTGATTGTGGAAATGCGGCTTGCATGGAGTAAGTGGAAGGGGTAGGATACACTTACTCCTCCAAGTGCTGTTTCTGGATTAGCTACGTATGCAGACCCACACCACCAGACTCGCCCCTCATCCTGCCACTGCATTCCTCTTATCCAGGACCGGATTGACACAGCAAGGAAATCCCACCACTGAAGCAGCACAGCAACACATTTGGCCCTCTAAAATTAAGTGACAGTCTTAGCAAACCCAACCAGGAGCATGCCTAGAAAAGCTTGGCTGTCCTGGATGCTGCTGAGAACAGGGACACTGCTGAAAAGAAGGGGAATGCTGCTGGAAAAGCCCACAACTGTGTTCCTGGTTTGTAGATAGGTGATGTCTGGCATGTGGAAATAAATCATACTGACCAGTCCCAGAAAATGCTGTTGTTCAGCATGGTTTGCATTGAATTTTTAGCGAGTGGGATATAGTAAGTAACTGAGCTCCTTCTGGTGAAATAGCAACACTTAGAGGAAAAAACATCTCTAAAGGCTTTGAGTCTGGCTGTAAATGGAAATGTACTTGTTGAACTTCGATGGTGGGACTGACATTTCAGACTGGGCGCCACGCTCGCTTTCATTTCTGACAGCCCTTGAGGTCTGCGTCGGGCCTGTTTGATCTTGTGAGCCGAGGCTGTTCATGGTGGCAGCCCTCCTTGTGGTTTGCAGCGCCGAGATGGAGTATGGTGAGCACCGGGACATGGCTTACAGGGCATGTTTTCGTTCCCAGCTCTGCCCCAAAGGTCCCTTTGTTCAGGCGCTCAGCTGCAGCGCGGGCGGTTGCTTGCCGCATGATGCAAAAGGGAACAGAGATTTCTTTGTTGTCCGGGGCCCGGCTGCCCTGCCGGCAGAAATTGAGCCGAAATCAGCAATTTCCATCCCTTTCCCTTTCCGAATCTGGCTACCATTCTACCGGCGTGCTCGAGCGTGAATTTACCAGCTCTGCGCATGTGCGGTGCTTTGGGCTTGTCATCCTGGTGGCGAAAGAAACCTTTCATTTCTCCTTAATAATGTCTTAATAACGCTGTCTGAGGTTAAAAGCCGTAATTTCGGAGGGGTTATCTGCTCAGATCGGCGCTTGCATAAACGCTCGTTACATGTGGCAAAGTAACCAAGTGCAGGAATCGGGCATCTCGCTGAGCCGTGGATACTTGGGATCCCTCTGCTTCGAGCTGAGGACAGAAGTTTTTGCTAAATGCTGTGTTATGCCAAGAAAATTACCCAGAGCTGCTGACTAGCATCAGCAGCATGTGGGGCTGGACTGATGCTGCTGACATTTTAACTCTACGCCCTGGCTAGCAGAAAGCACGCTCAGCACTCTTTCGGGAAATAGTCGTCGGCGCTGGCGTGGAGCAGGGCGCAGAGCCCGTTTTGTGGTGGGATGGGGTTGGATGTGGCCTGTGCTGCGCTGCCTTCCATCAGGCTGGCTTCGCACGTGTGTTGCCGAGCTCGGCGACTGGCCGCCGTCAGCAGCAGGTATTGCTTTTTCCTTGCGTAGCCTAAGCTGAAAGAACAGGATCATTGTGGCAGGAGGGAGCGAGCGGCAAAAAAACAGTGGAAAGGAAAAATCCATAAAAATCACCTTTTTTTCCCCTTTCAGGCCAGGTGTGCTGAGAGTCAGAGATGAAGGCTCAAGTATGTTGTTTAAAATACTTCAGAATATTGTATTTGGAAGAAGCAAAGACTTATTTCTAGAGTAATTCCAATTGCTACTGAGATTTAATTGTCTTTCAAGTAAGATTTAGCAGATACAAATAAAAATATATTCTGTACACAGATTTGCCATAATGCCATTTTTCAATTGTCAGCCTTGCCACAGGACATCTATAAATGTTTATAGCATGGCTGGTTATTACGTTGTTGGGTAATTTAGCACATTATAGTTTTTACAGACAACATTGTCAATTTATTTTAAAAGCCCTTTCATTCTATGACTTTATTTTCCAGTTTTAAGGGCCTAAATATTGAAAAAAGTGGTTTAAAAGGGCTAAGCAGGGGGTGAAACGGAGCATGGACTGAAAGAAAGGGGGAAGGATGGTGGGGGCGGTCGAGGGGTGGGAGGTGGAGGAAGGTTTTCGTAGGGATGCGGGAGTGGACAGGAGACAGCAGAGGCAATTTCTGCCCTTCGTGGGATTTGCGTTAGGGTATTTTATAGTGGCTTTAGATGCCTGCCAGCATCTTTACCATGCACTGCGCCTGCACGCAGCTGCTGTGCCTTCTGCCTCCTCCTTCTTCTTGCTGCTCATCCATATTCAGTGTCACCCGGCTGCTTTCTGGAACGGAGGAAATCAGAGCATGCTGGTGATTTTTTCTGGAGCAGCCGCTCATTGGCATGGAAAAGGGGAAAATGCAACACTTGCAGTGCAATAAATATATCGGTTCTGTGGAAAGCCTGGTGAATGTCATGGAAAGAAGGCTTTGAGCAGCAACGTCAGCAGGTTTTCTGCTCTCAGAACTTTCCACTCGGCATCGCTGTAGTTGAGAGGGAGTTTCGCGAGGTAGCTGTTAGCTCTTGTGTCAGACGGTTGCACAGCATCTCAGGCTGCCGCTGAATGTACGCATTCCTGGGAGAACGCATCCATTTGAAAAGCCAAATTTTCATATCTCTGTCTTCTCTTTTTTCTTCTTTTTTTTTTTTTTTGAAATGCCTGCATGATTTATCTTTTGCTTTCTTAAAATGTTTCTTTCAATAAATAACTGAGATAAATCTGCTTGGTTCGAAAAGAACCAGCAAGTTTTGCTAACTTGGTGCCAGTCTGTGTGTTGCGGTGGGCCCGCAGCCAAGCTCGCATTTCGGTTCAGGTCGGATTTGGACAAAACAGAGTAACTAATTATTCTCTGCAGCTCCTCTCCAGGTTTGTGTCAGTTTGGACTCTGGCTCAGAGCGGGGCTCGGAGCAGCGCTAGGACAGCTTTCAGCGTGCGGTTGAATGCACGCAGGCAGCTGCAGCACAGAGAGCCAGGTCTGCGCTGGGAAAATGAAGTTATCTCCTTTTCAGCAGCCCTGTGTGCGCTACGGCAAAGGGTTCCTGAGCATTTTTAACCCTGTAGTGTGAAAACTGACGGCCGCAGCTATCAGCTGCAGGAAGAAATTGTTGACCACCCTGGGACTGCCAGCGTGGTGCTGCCAGAGTCGGGAGTTACTTTTTAGTGCTGTCGTGTATGCTGGGTTTCTTCGTAACTTTCACCAGACCTTCCAATTACTCCAGAGCTTGTGGGGCTCCGAAAGAAGTGAAGTTTTGTTAACCACGGCATGACTAAGGATCTCCAGCAAGATGATGCTCTCCCTCTTCTTGGGCCAGTAGGAGCAAGACGTGACCAACAGTCCCTGCCCCTGGGAGTTTAAGAGTCAGAGCAGCGGTGGAAGGAGAAACCTGGAGGCGAAGTCACATCCGCAGGGTCGCTGAGGAGCGGACACACGTTTTCTGTTTGTCCTTCACGCTGCCCTTTTTGGGTAGATCCGTGTTTATTTGCTTAAACACGGATTAAAGTTGCTCATTTAGCGGTAGTTAAAGGGTGATGCTGCTTTAAAACCAGTCTGTCGCAATCACAGAGTAAAGCCTCAAGTAAGTAAAGTGGCTTGATGTGTCATTTTCCTTGGACTAGGACTTTCTCTCCCCAGCCACTAATAGTGGTTTTGGGCAGCCTCGCTGTGTTTCTCCCTGCCAGGTGGAGGGAGCAGGTCCTGCTAGCGGATGCCGTCAAGGCTGCGAAACTCAGTTGTCATTTCTTACTCCGTTATCAAAATAGTTTTACGTGGAAACGCGGTGAGATTCGAGAGGCCCTAGGTGAACACGCAACACCCTTTGCAAACCTGCAGTGCTGAACTCTTCTCCCTGCGGTCCTTCCCCCCACCCACCACTGCCCATCTGCCCCGTTGCCACTGTTTCCAGCCTCGATCAGGTGGATCTGTGACTGGAGGATCCCAGCAGCTTCCTCATGAGGTGGAAATCCTCACGCTACGCTCTCTGCCTGGCTTGGGTTTTGGGTTGGAGCCCCACGCTGGGGCTGGTGCAGGTGGAAATGTGCTCGGCTGTGCTGGCTGTAGCGAGAGATTGGGCTGAACAGCCAAGCGCAATCGTCTTCTCCCTCCTCTGGAGCTCCAGAGCTGACCCTGGTCTTTAGGTGATGGTGGTGGCAGGATAGCCTGGGTGTGAGGAGCAGCTTGGACTTGCACTTGGGACAGCTTATAGCCAGAAGTTGACCGTGTGTGCTGGCCCTGGCTCTCCTTCACTCCACAGGCCACCTGAGAGTCAGCCCCCCTCGGCTGCTGGTGCCGCCACCACCAGGTATCCTCTCCTTAAAACTGACTTCTTTCTTGCCTCGTCCTGCAAGAGGCGAGAAGAACGTCTGGGCAGGATATGTGGTCTGTAGGTAGCGCCTACGTTGGGTCTCTCAGTTCAGATGTGGCTGACAGAGGGAAGAGAGGCAGCTGTCAGGTAGTCAGTCCAGCTCTGTGTCGGTGGGAGATCCTTAGGGCCTTCAGCAGATGCGAGCAGGGTCTGAAATCGATGAAGATTTAAAGGGGGTAAGCGAAGAGATGTGTTTTCGTCATGTCAGTTGCAACCAACAAGCTTATTTTATGCAATAAGTAGCAGAAACTATTGGTCTGTGAACAGCCCTGAGCACCACTTACAACCAGCCAGGCTTTTTGGAGGGTCATTAGGTGGTTTTAAATGTATATAAAGTTTGTGGGAATGAATGGGTGAAGGGAAGGAGATGTCGCTGTAGACAAACAGGGCTGCTGTTGTCCAGTTTACTTTTTTGCAAAAGGCTTTTGCCGTGGAGGTTTGATGACTGTCGTGGCCACTGTTAACAGCATCTCTCAGGGTGGGTGACACCGATGTCACCTACATCTTGTGGCTACAGTGAACCGCCTGGTCTTAAGCTGCTGAGCCACCATGCCGAATTACAGGTGTGGTCACCCAGCCAGTGACCCCAGCCGCCCCGCCGGGTCCCGCTTCTGACCTCTGTCTCCCTCTCTCTCTTCCAGGCACCTGCGTGAAATGCAGCAAGGGGGTGTATGGAGCAAACCAGGCTTGCCAGGCCATGGGCAACCTCTACCATGACGGCTGCTTCACCTGCGGAGCCTGCAGTGAGTACCCCCTGCCCGGCCTGCTGCCGGTGCCGCCGGAGCAGGGCCCTGGGGGAAACTCTTTGGGCTTAACGTTTTTCTGGTGTAAAGGGGGAAAAAAAGGAGGTGGTTATTGAATTATCTGTCAGCTGGAGTCTGCCACAGCTGTATGTCTCGGTGGTGGTGGTTGCTATACGTTTTTGAACGGGTTCTTGCAAGGCATGTAGAAAAGATACTTTGGATTGTGCCAGCCGTCTGCCTTCTGGTATGGGGAACAGTTGTTTTCATTCCTCTGTCTCTCCGTTACAGCTATGTCTTCTTACTCATAGGAGTATTTTTTCAAAGTGGCAATGAATACGCCTTAGCTGGCATTTAAGGTTTTTTTATTTGTCACATCAGACTTTACAGCCATTCTGGCCTTTCAGTCTGCGGACCCCAGGGAGAGCCGCCTGGTCGGCGCCGTGCCGAGGGCGCAGGCAGGGTGAGAGTATCGGCAGCAGGCTCTGTGAGCGCCGGAGATGCCTTTTCAGGTGGAGCTGCTGCGTGGTCGGTCTGGTCACAGTGTTTTCACTGCGTACGTTACCTTCGCTCACTGTAATCATTTTGCCCTTCTGAGGGACCTCCGGTCAAAGCATTTAAGTGCATGAATGACCCAGGTTACACATCTTGCTGCTTCCTTCTCCGGAGAAATGGAGCCATGCCCTGAGACGAGGGACATGTCTCTGCTGGCTTGCTTTCTGGTTATTGCAGGGAGGGAGCTGGTTATTGAGCCACAGGTGTCAGGCTGGGAGCAGCGATGGCAAGCCCTGCGAAATCTGCCTGGGAAGCCAGGTATATAGTTCAGCTGGCCCCGCCGAGCTCCCTGCCACATGTCACACCACACGTGAAGCTTGCTGGAGCATATAGCATGCTGGAATGTATGGATCCTCCTGAGCGGCTTTTCAAGGAGGTCTGTGATGGAGCTGGGGTGAGGAACTCTAGGGCTAGTAGCGTATTTTTAGAAATGTAGCTGTACTTGTGGTGGCAGAAAAAATAATAATCCTTCTGGTGCTTTTGTATATATCAGTTTGGTGTTCCCAGATGAGTCTTAGGTTTTTTCTCCTGCGTTGTATTTAGAGTTGTAAACTCATCAGGACTGCATGTGTTTTATTTAGAGCTGTAAAGTGGGAATAAATATAGAAAGATGTGTGTGCTTTTTCTAATAGCTGAACCTTGAACTCTGCTCATTTCCCAGCTGTCCGACACCAGCTGCCTTGCCTCACCTATGTTTTCAGTAGAGCATTTCACTGTCATCTGACCGAAGACAGTAAAACTGAAAAGAAAAAGTGGTGTTTGCGTGTGGTGGCAGTTTCCTACAGGCTCAGAAGTCAGCAGCTCGCTCTTTTGTCCTCTCTTACAAATGAATTCAAAATCTTCTCCTGTGGAGAGGATTCCTGGCTGCAGACGGAGCTTTGCTTCAGGGACCTCTTGTCTACTGTGGCCGGGCGGCCTCCAAACTGCCCTTGCACACAAAGCTCCTGTTAAAAGTAATCCGGCAGCAGGTTCGAGCCGTCTTAAATTTCTAAAATTGCTACTGTGCAACTGGTGCTTTAGAAAGAAACACTTTTGATCCTCCTTTTAGAACGGATTTTACCATCTTTATTTGGAGACCAGTGCTAGAGAGGTACTTGTGGTTGCAGGGGTATCAGTGGTTACTTCTGTTTATGTTTGTGTTTGGTTAAAAAATAGCTTAATCTCATTTCTAATGAGGTGGGTTGGTGAGGGCTGAAAGAATAGCTATTTGCTGCTTATTCTAAAAGGCAACCCTTTCAAGAGGTTTCCAATGCAAGATGAAAAGGTTTGGGTGTCAGGTGAGACTTAGAAAGATGAAAAAAACCTAAGTTTAGCAAAGTGAAGCCCATTTTCTCTCTTACCCAGGCTGTAACTGAGGAATCTCTTCGGAGGTGTGCTGGAGCAAAGGCTTTCAAATGGAAAGTAAAAAAAAAAAAACCTAGAAAAAATGCTAGTTTAAAAAAAAAAAAAAAAAGGAGGGGAGTAATAATAGTATTTCTCTGAGTAGAAAATACTGTATTTCCATATGAGATAAAAAAAGGGGAGTGGAAGCCATAGGAGTGTGAGAGAGAGCCTGTTTTGGCTTGTTACATGCAGGAGAGGAATTACTCACGAAAGCTCAAGTCCTTCCCGTTGGGGCAGTGGCCATACTACGGCAGGAGCTGGACACAGCAGTGGCCAGCAGGATGGAAGGAGGGGAGGGTGTGTGGTGGCGTGGGACTTCTGGTACTCAAAAGAGAGCGATGCCGGAGGAAGGCCTCCGCAGTGGTAGTGTTTCCCTCACATGCACGTACCTCTACAAGTGGCAAGGCTCACAAGAAACCCTCCAGTACAGGGGGTGGTTTCCTGCACTGCCGCTGTGGTCTGCAGGGCCCTTTTGTGCAGGAGCTGTTTGCTCCAGGGGCTTGGGAGGCACCGGGAGGGTGTTGGTATTTCCCCCCCTCCAGCAGCGTGCTTTGCCGCCTGGCTTGCTGTGCCTGTAAAGGCGTAGCTGGTCTGACTTTCTGATTCATCAAGCCTTTTTGCATTGCAGCTGCTTAACTGATGCCTGGGGTAGTACATGCCGTCCTGCCCTGTGCTCAGGGGGGAAATGTACCCGAGGGGAATCCCCCCTTTCGCAGACTGAGGTCACTTACCAATCCCCTGGACCATCGGCCGCAAGACAAATGAAGGGCACACAGCCCTGTCGTTATCCAGAGAGAGCGCGTGCCTCTCTGCAGGCTTGCTGTCATCTGTGTCGCTGCAGTAGATATGATGAGACCATTTTATCTGCCAGAAAAATAAATATTTGTCCGGATGGTGTTGTCTGTCTAGCTGCAAAGCACGTCTTGAGCAGCCTTTGTGGAAACTCTGGTTTCCAGCTGAAAAGTAAGTAGTGCTTTTAAGGTCAAGTGGAGTTCATCTTGGACACCATCCAGTAGAACCTTGTCTTTGAGAAGTCAAGGTTGCTCGTGATTTCAATCCTAAAATTTCTGCTCTGGTGGAATGCTGAATATCGCCACTCCAATAAATAAATTATACAAAATTACCTATTAAGGTAAAGCATATTGTCCTCCAGATATTTATATCTGCTGTCCTGCTGTTTTCATTTTAGTGAGGATTTGTAATTTTGCTTGTAGTTGGATTTGTGTCCAAATGTGTATTAGTTTCCCAGATACAGAAAACTGAGAGGGTCTAAGGAGGGGAGGGGGGTTGATACCTCATGGTGCCAAATTCCCTACACCCTCTGTTTCCTGATACACATATGTTCAGAGATAAATGATGGAGCAATTTCTTGAGCAGAGCTACGCATACGTTACAGGGTTCAGTTGTCAGGAAAAAAAAATGTACTGTTTTATCTGAGCCACTGGCATGTAATGCAGAAAATTTGGCTTAGAGGTCAAAACAACAGATTTAGAATGATTACTTTGGCATAAATGTCTCATTTATCTTCTTGTTTGTTACAGGGCAGAGACACAAACAAGGCAGCTTTTTGCAGAGAGGGAGAGGAAAAAACTTCGGGCCCTTTCTGCGGGATTAGTAATAAATTATATTTGCTTTACAGGAGCGCCATGAAAGTAGGTTAAAAAAAAAAAGTCCTCGAAACTCATACGGCTATTTCCTGCAAGCTCAAGGTGTCTGTTTCTGTCTTGGGGTTGTTTTTTTTTCAGTTTGTTGGACAAACAGTTGTAGTTATCAAATGGTTTGTTACACATTAACCATTTAAGTTAAAGCACCTCCTCAGAACACAAAAAATGCAGGTGTTTCCAGATGTTGATAGTTATTATTGAGGTAGTAAGGAGACCTTATAAATGATACAGATTGAATTAGACAGTATCGCTCTAACCTATTGTGGTGTTTTCGTGTTTTCTTTAGGATTCAGACAGGCTTATATCCGACTGCCGCAGATTGCCTGGAAAACACACCTTTTTAGCTCTGCTGGCAGTGTAATTTAGAGCGTAAGGGTCTTGTACTTGAGCCGCCTGGTCCTCAGAGGAAATCTGAAAGCTAAAAAAGTGCAGGGGAAGTGTCAGAGATGACTGTGAAGGAAATCAGTAGGCAAGGAAGGAAGTCAGAAAGAAAGAACTGATTGCAAGGTGGTTTGAAGGAGGGTTCGATGTTGAACTGCAGCAGAAGGTCCAAAATGAGGACCAGATTTTGACCCCTTATTACAAAGAGGTGGAAACCTTGCATGTTTGCCAGATTACAGAATTCAACCTTTGACATGTAAACATTACTACATTACTTTCTTTTCCTTTTTTTATTGTAAGCTCAGAGTAATGTTGATGTCTGTGTAAGGGTAACAGGCTGCTGTTCCAGAGTTTGAAATAACACGAGCTGGCTGTCTCTTGCCACCCTCTGGGTTTTTTTTTTTTAATATTTCACAATGTAGTTGTGTTTAGAGGTATCAACAGTCATTTAATAAATAAGGTAGCTGAGGTATCAAAGCAGTATATCTGTGAGTATAGCCCTCTGCTTGGGCTAATTTGTCTTGCTGCAGTCATTATAAAGCATGGCTACTTAGAGCGGTGCAGCTCTTGGGGTCTTTGGGATAATTACGTTGAGTAACCATGCCCCATATTGGTATATAGCCCCTGGAACAACAAGGCCGTGTTTTTTATTGGTATGCCTAAATAACTCTACAAGTACAAAGTCACCTTTTTCTGCAAGTGCGACTTAATTCCAGGTTGCAGGACGGAAAGCCTCACCAAGTGAATTTCCCCGTGGCACATGTATGGTTATCTTCAGATGCTGAAACTACCAGCTCTTCTAGTGGAGGCAGAATTTACTGCTTGTAATTGGATATAAATCCACTATACTGATTGACACGTGTGAGAAATGCACAGATCTTCAAACTGAAGAGTGCAAAGTACTGCCGGTAATGCTTCCTCAGCATCCCTTTAATAAAATTATCGTGCAAGAGTCCACGTAGTAAATGATATATTTTTTTAGCAAAAGTAATCTCAGAAAAGATTCAGCCGTGCCTGGCTTTACCGACAGTTTGGGAGACAGGGAAGGCATCAGTGTGTGTTTCCGCTCCAGTCTAAACTGCTGCTTTGTTCTTGCTGACTTTTTGTCTTCAGTCTCTCAACTCGCTGGTGAGAAATCCCCGCTGTTTGGCATAAGAAGTGCTTGCCGTAGATGAGAAACGCCAGGGCAGTTTCACGGTAGGATGACAGTACTTGTTCCTCTCCTGGCCAGATTTCAGGGCGGTAGTGCTTTGGGGTCTGAGCTGAAGGGGCTTTGGCGTGGTCCAGGTGTCCTCAATAGATAGCCCCGCTGGAAAGGTGCAAGTGTTCAGCTCACACAACAGGGGATGCAGTCAGGGGCTTTGTCAATATACTAGTGGTTTGAGTCGATTGCATGTGTTCTAGTGCTGGCTGAAAATCTGATATTGTTAGGACTGTGAGAAAAAAGGTTAGGCATAGGATTAATTGTGCTGTAAAGATTTTAGGGGGTTTCTTATAATGTTTTCATGGTACCTATGAATAATTTTCTGAGTAGTGGCTCAGTAAGCACTGAGGCCTCTTCCATACATAGAGAAATTTAAAAATTGCTCTCGTGTAGTTTCAACGCAGAGTTACATTCACCGAGGACACAGAGATTGCCTCCTCCTCCTTCCTCCTCTGAGCCTCTGCGTGTTTTGACGACAGTCGGTGGGTGACGGGGTGGGAGGCTGGCTCCGACGGCCGCCTGGTTTTGGTGCATTTTGGGGAACAGGGCAGCCATCCCCGCAGTGATGCAGAGTGCGGCTGGACACTAGGTTGAAAACCGGTACTTCGGCAGGGACTCCCTGGATCGTAGCGCTGCTTTGTCCCAGGGTGACTTTATCTTACCTCTGAATTTTGAAGCTTCTAGGGGTTTTCCCTAAAAAAAAAAAACATTTGAATATCTTCTTGCAATGGTTTGCCATCAGCAAAGGAGAGGTGTTGCTCAGTTGTGTGGCTTACTGTGGTTTCGCAATGTTTCCCTCTGAGGAGCCATTTCTGCCTTCACCTGTGGTTGCTTTGCCGTTAGAGGCGGCTGACCTTTTCTTATACGTGACAGAGCATGCTTTTGGCTTTCAGGCATCAGATAATTTTCTCAGAGGGTTTGGGTTTTATTTCACTGTCTCAAATGTGTGGTGAGAGCGCGGGGGGTGTTTTTTGCAATTTTATAATACAGCTGGTATAGTTGAGAGAGAGACTGAACATCTTAATGGTAATGGAGCTACTGTGTCTTAGCACAGTTTTTTCTAAGAGACATCCTATCCTCCTGCACACAGTTTCACCAAGGCTTTGATCTGACCTGGGGTGTCTGCCGGTTGATCACAGTCTGAGTTTACCTGATTTGGAGGATGTGCAGGCATCTAAGGGACTCTTTCGTGCAGCCCCAGTTCAAGAGCAGATTGGAAATATTGACGCTTCTGCGCCAGACTCAGTGCTGCATCCAGCTTTAATGGCAGCCAACAGAAATGGCACAGATGGCAGAAATTAAGTAGAGCTCGCTGATGCTCGACCTAATCTGCGGCACGCAGTAGGACACCATATTGCGTGTCGGCAAAGCCAGTATCCATGGAGGGCTCCAAAATCACGTGCGCTGGCTGGGCACCAGTGGGTCATATACTGCTGATCGTGTGACCTGATGCAGCAGGGACTTTTGTACGGTATGAGGGAGCCAAGGTCTCTAGGCTCTGTCTGTGCCTGTTGTGCTGCCCACAGGGTGTGCACGGACCAGAGAAGGTTCTTCGATCCGAACCTCCTCACAGCTTTACGTGGGGGGAAATGAAAACTGGGGGAATGACTGCAGCTTGAGCCACAGCCCCCCAGGACTGAGGAGGAACTTGTTTTGATCCTTAGCAGCTAGACAGATGGTGTTTCCAGCCTTCTGTCCCACTAGTGTGTCAGCAGGTTACATCCACTGAATCTGGAAACTAAAATCCTTTTGTGTTTAACCTGCCATTAGTAATCACATGTCCAAATTTATCTTACAGCTGTGGCGCTCTTAGAAGGACTGATTTTTGTAATGACAGAGGCCCAGGGCTGTCAGCTTGGAAAGGACCTGGGAGCAGCTGCCAGTCTGCAGTGATTCTCGCCCATCTGCTGTGCAGATACCGCAGGGAGCTCCATGGTGCTTAGATAAGTGATAAGTGAGGTCCATGCTGCCTCCTCAGCAATGTGGGGTCCTGGTCATGCATCCCCATAGAGCCCTGGGATCTGGATGTGGCCCTGTACCATTACATGCATCGAGAGCAATCTCTTGTCTTTGAACATGGGTTTGTGACCCCATTGTCCTTTTAGTAAATAATGGAAAAGCAACTTCAAAAGAGAAAGTTGGGTCCAGCTCCCCAGCAAGGAAATGATGCATCTCCCAGCATCCTCCCTGGGCCGTTGCAAGTCCCAGGTAAACCTCTCTCTGTATGAACTTCAAAAGGAGAGAGCTGTCACTTGAGAAAACGATGGACAAAAGCACCAGCATCCTGGGAGTGCAGCCTGGTGGTATGCCTATTATCAGCTGCTAAGCAAAGTGTGTTTATTTTAGCACAAAAGCACCTAGTGACTGAGCTTGAAATATTCTGAAATCGGTGCTGAAACGACCTCAAGGTCATCCTGAAGGTCCCGCAGCTAAACAGATTAGACAGACATGTTAGGGGTGAGCAGTACATAAAAGCACGAGGCTCAAACCTCCTGTCAGGAAGAGGATCAAGAAATCTTGTAATAACGGGGGAGGATGGTAGGGTTGAAATGCTGAAGAATTTTAACTGTCTGAATTTTTTCAGGTGAGAGATCAGCTAAATTCAGGGTGAAGTGGAAGTGAAATACAGTCAGGAGCCAGCAGCTTAAGACATGTAGTAGAGCAATTGATCCCGAAAGCAGCAAGCCACACATTAGTATTCCCGGGTTTGTCAAAGGATATCCTCTCTGTAGTCATCATGATGCGTATTTAAAGTAGGCAGCGGTCAATATGTGATTCCTGATATGCCATTTAAGTTCTCAGTCCTTCCTTTCGGTGAAATTATGACAGCATCTCTGTGCTCAAACGAAACCTGTGCCAGCCTCTGGAGACATACAGACAGAAGTATCGCTTTTTGAGAGGGATTTGTTTAATTTAAGGTGCTGTCCCGTGGCTGGGAGCTCAGCGCAAGGACAGAAGCCACTGCTGCCCTGCTCTGTGCTGTGGGGTAGTCCCAGCACGGTTTGTTTTACTGGTGTGGCCGCAGCCAGAACGTGCATTTCCCAGCTCCACCAGGACGGTTCTCAGCACAGCCTGCGGAAGTGAGCTTTTCCTGCATCTTGCTTTCCCAAGTGTACGATGAGGAGATGCTTCCTTATCTCAAAGGGGTGGTGGGAGGAGAAGTCCATCCCGATGTGGGCAGGGAGAGGCTGAGAGCAGCGGAGGAAGAAACTGGCTCTGTTTGCATGCACTGCTCCCATGTCGGCTGCAGGGGTACCTAGTTACTCGCTTTTTTGGCAAATTTTCATTTATACTTCGGCCAGGGGCTTAAAGAGAATTGTGGAGAGGAGCTAAAATAGTCAAAAAGACGACTTCTTCCCTAAAGAAAGTAATTAAATCATCGCTGCCTTCCTCCCAAAGTGCTCTTGGTGTCAGCACCTCTTCTTCATGGGCTCATGTAACGCCAACAGTCAAATTATAAATCCTTTATAAAGGGGTTTACCCCTCTGCTGAATGAGCTTGCAGCAGAAGCCCAGACACAGCGCACCAGCTGTGGCACCTTCTCTGAAGGTCTGTTGCCATCAATCTTGACCTGCTAATGTCACAGGGTTAAAAATATACCGGGTGCAGAATAGCTGGTAAATGCTGGTTTTGTAACCATGGAAGAATGACGTGGTGGCAGTGATCCAGACCTCATCCCCTCTGCTGTGACGGCTGCTGCTCACGCACCGGCCATCGTCCAAAGAAGCGTCTCCTCGTTGCACAGCTCCACGCGTATGTTTTTCCTCACCGCTGCCAGCTTGTCTTTAAGGCGAGACATTGCATGCAGGTGGAAAGTCACTTGGGCACCTGCCCATTGCACTAAACTGGAGCCCGTGCTACCGTGTAATTTAAAATCAAAGTTAAATGGTTTTTGTTTGTTTTTCATTTTTAGGTGTGCCAAATCCCAGTGCTGTATTTAAATCAGCGGGAGATTTTCGGGGGTACTTCTTGCTGCATTAGGCTTGTTGTTAACTTGCTTAGGACCACCATTGACAAGGGTGCTGCAAATACCAGGTATCCCATGCCTCTCCTTCCCCTCCTCAGAAACTGGGACTCTGCGACTGCTGGCGAGCGTGCTGGGCTTACCTGTGGACGGGCAGGCACACAGGAGGGGTTATCATACAAATACGCACCCTGGGTTATGGGCCACAAAGCTAATGCGTCCAAGATTAGACACTTTTTATTTTGGGCTCCAGGTCCTGTTTTGTTGTCAGCAACCTCGGCAAAGCATCAGGGTGGGTGAGAGAAATCAAAGAGGGATGCTTTCGGGTTTGTCAGGTTTTCTTCTGTGTCCCGTTCAACGTCTGCGTTGGTGCAAGGTTGGCCTCCAGGTAACGCAGTCGTCCCCAGTGGGGATTAGAGAACGGGGGACAACGAGCGTGTTGGGGCGGCATGTTTCTGGCTCCTACGCCGCCCGGTAAACACACAGCTGAGCAACGCCTGCAGCTTAACCATGAAGCTGGTGCATGTGCAAACTGGGGCTTGTTCCTTGAGAAACACGCTGCCGCATCTTGTGCCCGCCTTGCTGGCTGAAACCAGGGCAGGGCACTAGGGGCTGCTGGTGAAATGTCGGTCTGGCTGAATTCACTGGCAAAACTTCAGAGCTTCACTGGAGCATCTCCATTTCCCAAGGAGCAGAGCGAGTTGTTTTCCAGCCTAAGAGTGCCCTCTGTCGTATGCGGGAGACGGTAAACCTCTTGATTTATTGAAGTGGTTTTACTTGGCTTCCTCCTTTTCTTAATACTTTGCAGCCAGCATGGTTAATCGTCGAAGGCTGCCAGGTAGGTGCATGCCATAAAGCACACAAGAGGTGAGCTCCGGACCAGTCCTGTGTGTCGTCTGCGTTTATACACCGAGCAGCTGATGATCATTTTTTAGTCATACATGCATATCAAGCAGGAGGCTTCTGGGCCCTGGTGTCTCAGTTCCGATTTCCTTCCAGCAATGGCTGGCAGGTCCCCGAAACCAGCCTGTGGCAGGTCCTGCTCCGGCTGTGCCTGGGCAGTGCGCTCCCCTTGCCCCGGGCGCTGCCTCCGGGCACGTGCTTGGGGCTCCTTGACCGAGCAGAGCAAGCAGAGCCGCTCCAGTGCTAGGCTACATTTCAAACCCCTGGCTGAATAGAGAAACCCGGCTGCAAAGAGGTAGGAGCAGCTTTTTACAAACAAAGAAAACCTAGCCCTTTTCTCTGGGGCGGAAGGCAGGACATTCAGAAGAAGTGGCGGCAGCATGAGCATGTGTTGCCATAGTTATGTGGAACTGAAAACAGACGGCGAATGTGAGGCATAAACACAAAAACTGCAGTAAATATAAATCTTCCTCACGTGTAGAGTCCTTTCTTGGAAAAACTTTGTCATCTTATCTCTGTTAGGACATTCTCGTTTGAAAAAAATATATATTTTTTAAAATACTTTCAAATTTTTGTTGCCAGCTGCAATAATGAATATGGTGGTAAGGAGCAGAGAGAAGCGTGTTCGGCGCTCGATGTTGCACTCTGCTGGAGGCGGACCGGGTGGTCAGGTATTGCAGTGGCTTATCTGGCAGCTGCTGATAGAAGGCACTTTCTAGTGGAACAGCATGGGAGGTGACGTTTTGAGGAACAATGTCAAGTACGGATCACCCTCTGCATGCCCTTTCTTCTCCTTGCTCCTCTCCTGGGATCTTTTCCAGCATGAGTCAGAGTACCCTCACTCGCTCTTGCCAGGTTATTTCGTGTTGTAATCTGCCAGGAGGTGGTCCAGGCTTGCAAAGCTACCTCCTTCTGCCTGGAGGTGGGACTGTTGTCCCAATCCAGTGATTGGCGTTCATCAGCAACCGCCAGTGGAAGAGAAGATGGGATTAGTCATGCTGGAGGCTGGGAAGACCTGTGCTGCGGTTGGGTGCTCTTCTCCAGCTGTGCGGTGGCCATGCTTGGATGTCCTCATTGTTGTTCGCTTCTCAGCAGCCAGTTTTTGCTCACATCTTCTCCCCTCTCTCTGCTGACCTTTCTCTTCTCTCTGTGTTTTTTCCTCAGGTCGAAAGCTGAGAGGAAAAGCCTTTTATTTTGTCAACGGCAAGGTGTTCTGTGAAGAAGATTTCCTGGTAAGCACACAGCTGACCCTTGTGCTGGCAAGTCTCAGCTTCTCTGGCAGATGCGCAGCCTTTCTGCCCAGCAGCTTTGCCCACACTTCACACGGCTCTAGTCCAGCATCCTGCCTGGCCCTTCTGCTCCCCCTTTACCCAGGGCCAGCCCCAGACGTGGTGGCCACCCGCATGCGGTGCTGGAAGTAGCCGAGTGAAAGACCACAGTTTTGCAGTGCAGAGCCTGCAGTTGAAGCTGTAGCCTCTCGCGATGGCTCCTTCAAAGCGTATCTCTGTGGCCATGCTGTGGAGACAGGAGCGAGATGAACGGCTAGATAGAAGATATCAGATATCTAGATAGAGGACAGAAGAATCAATGAGTGAATTTCCCTTACCAATGAACTGGTTTTGCTTGGGCGTCTTAATGGATATCTTTCCGTTGCCCTCAATGGATTTTGTGTGAACGTACCTGAGCATGAAGCAACTCCATGGTCCTCTCCTTGGCTGGTGGAGGTAAAAAGCCATATACCCTGCTGGCCTCGAGCCCTCATAGATTAAGCCTTCACTGAGACTTGAGAAAGTCATATTTGCCTATTTATTGGGGAAGTCTAGTGATTTCTGTCAGAGACAAGTGAGTTAATCTTCTTTGCTCTGATCAGTATATTCTACACAGGCTGAAAATTGAAAGATTGGTTAAATGCATCTAAAATATTTCATTTTTCCAGTTTGCACTTCCACCATTCAGACAGGACTCAAACCTTAGACAGATGATGTGTTGTGCCTGAGGTGCATGTTGTGGACATGACAGGCAGTTCCTTACCGTTAGATATCAGCAACAGCAGCAAGAAAGGTGCTCTGGGCCAAACTTGAATGTTATACTACCAGAGAGCTGGGACGATACCACTGACCTTGGGAAAGCTCTGATAGACCTATAAAGGTGTAACCAAAGGAAGAATTTGGCTTTCTGAGCCTATATACGTAGACGTTGTGATACAAATTTGTGATAAACACAAGTAAGTTCCTGGCATGTAGATTCACATGGTCAAATAAGAATTTAAGTCTTATTAGTAAATGCTTTGTTTGCATGTGCATTTATGGTCTTTACTTATATACTTAATTAAACTTAAATTTAGGACTTGAAAGTTACAGGAACTCATACTCCTTCTGAACAGTGGAAGTCTGATGTCTTTATAGAATATCCTCTGGGGACCCATGCTCAGCTTCATATACTGAAAAAAGCACTGGAAAGTTTAGCTTGTGTAAGGAGTACAGGAAAAGGCCAAGCAAATAACGCCCCGTAATATGCTGTTGTTTATGCTCGAGTAGCCTTGTGAAATTTTAAGCCAGTTCTTTTTTGTCCTTGCAGTATTCTGGTTTCCAGCAGTCAGCTGACAGGTGTTTCATTTGTGGTCATTTGATAATGGACATGGTAAGTGATAATTGCTTTAGGAGAAAAAATCCCACAGCTTTTTAGAAGAATGCATCAAAAGCAAAATATATTCGTATCCAGTACTGTCTGTTATCATCTGGTAGTCTGCCTAGTGTGAGATTGGTAGCAGAAAGAAAATCCACTAAGCCTTTTGTTGATTTTTGCAAGGAAGTAAAGCTGGCACCCTGCTGTATGCGATGCAGAGACTTTGCTCTGCCTGTTTTCAGTGCAAATTGAAAATCAGAGCCTTCAGCTCTTTCATCCCCTTTCTGGCTTCCCTGGACAGTGTATTCATAATCCTGTTGATGCTTCCTGCTCAGAAGTGCCATGGCTCTGCAGTGCTCCCTTGCTGTGGGGCATCAGTGCGGCTCTGCTGAGCCCATCTTTCCTGTAGTCAAGCCGTGGCTTCCCATGTGCCTTCAGGATGAAGCTGCTGTCTTGTTGCTGCTTGTTGTGGGTGCTGGAAGGTGTTGGGTTGACATCTTGGGGAGTGGGTTCGACCCAGAGTATGTGATCCAGACCTCAGTTCAGATCTGTCCAAGTCCTTGAAAACTGTTTAGTAAATGTGTGGACATCCTGCTGAAGCAGGCAGTTCTCGTTAGCCTACAACAGGTACCATCCGTTCAAGATTTGCATGGAGTGGGTCATGGCTCAGGGGGTCAGCTGGCCTTTAGCCAGGACTGGGCAGCATTCAGTTGTGGGTGATTCAGAGGGAGACAAAATCATGGTCATGTAGCCGGTGAGCTACAGCTGAGGCGAAGAAATTAGGAATTTCTGAGTGGTTAGTTCACAGCACGCCTCCCAAGATCTTCTAATGCTTATCGTTAATTATCTTTGCTTGCCTGCTTACACTGGAAAGCACTAAAATTGGAAAAGCTATTTTATACTCAGAAGTGGTATTCCAGGTAGTAATTGCTGCCCCAAAGCCAGCAGGTGAATTGCAGCTGTTGAGTTCAATGCAGTTTCCATATTCTGTGTTAATTAGAAAGCCAGGCTAGCGAGTACAAAGCTCTTGGATATCTAAGGCATTATGAAAACCTAGCAATAGTATTTGTTTCAGCCTCTCATAGAGAATATAAATATGTATTTCCTTTTGTTAGCCTGGTACGTCTTGCCATGTGATCCTGCTAAGTATTCTCCCAACTGTTGGCTTCAGAAATTATTTTCTTTCCTTTAAGTTCTGTCACTTCTATCCTTTGTCATGCTAAATACCTTGACTGAGACTCTAAATTGTTTTCTTACCCATGCTAATAATTCATTTCTCTGGAACCAGGTGATATATATTGATTCCAGCTGCCCTTTCCCTCCCTGTTAACTCATTTTTCAGATGAGGTCCCTGAAAAAAGACACAGCCCTGCTGATGAATATGCAGCATTGTCTGATGTAAAGCTGTGTGTTTATTATTTTCACCTTTATTGGCTGTTCACATGCTTTTTTCCTGTCTCTTGGTTTGTTGCAGATCCTGCAAGCTCTAGGGAAATCATATCATCCAGGCTGCTTCCGATGTGTGGTCTGCAACGAGTGTCTGGATGGTGTGCCATTCACTGTAGACTCTGAAAACAAAATCTACTGTGTCAGAGATTACCACAAGTAAGGACAAAATAAACAGGAGGGACGCTCCAATCAACAGGCCTCTAACTTAGCTTTTCAGCTAATTAGGAAGTGTGGATTAATAAAATAGGGACAGGATTAGAATGTAGAAATTTGAGGATGGGACTAGACCCTAGAAATTCCTGATGTCTCTCCTCTTGCCCTGCCATCGACTTTCTGTGTAACTCTGAGGAAGTCACTTAACACCTGGGCTTCAGCTGCCGCTTCTGCAAAGCACAGATAGTGAGAAATAGTGCTCGTGATGGTTCAGTGATGTAAGAAATCAGTCCGCTCTAAAATAAGACTGTGAACGCCTGTTGAAATCAACGTGAATTGCTTTTTGAGTAGTTGCAGGGCCGAGTTTGACTTTTAAAGAATGCTTTTAGAAATCAAAGTGAAACTTTTATCCAGCTCTAAATTAAACAATCGGTAAATCCACTTAAAAAACCACTCGTCATTTAGTAAAATAAAATAGCTGTCCTCTTAGCTGGTAGTTATGATATTAGAGCTGCATACATTTTGAGTGTCCGTTTGGCTCACTTTGCTCCTTGCTCCATTTTCTGAGCAGGCAGAGTATTAAGTGGTACTCAGACAGCCCTGGGAACTGTTCTGTGTTGTGCCAAGATTAGATTTGTCTTGGTGTGCCACTGTTGTTCTGAAATGATGCACGTTTCCTTGCTATTTCATTTAATTATTTATTTATTGTGTTATGTTGTGTTATAAGGCTGTAAGGAACCTTATGGTCCCATGGTGTTTTCTCTGAGGTTTCCTGCCCCAGTGCAAGGCTGCCGCTTCTTTCAATGTGTTTTTCTGGGGACAGTCCTGCTCAGTATCTCCTCCTTCTCTCTTCCAAATCTCTCAGCAGCAGCCAAGAATTCTACAATGGGTTTAGTTTTTTTCTGGCACTAAATGTAAAATGTAAGATCTCTTTTTGCCTGACTGAGCAATGTGTGCCAAGTATTACTTACAATCAATCCTAACATGAATTTATGATCTTGGGGTGTAAAGCTTCCCCGTGGATAAGTTATTTACAGCTGTAGCTTTTCGTCTTATCACCGAGAACATACAGGCCTCTCTTTTTATGTTGATCTATAACTTGCCTTTACTTTCTCGTTGCTTTTCCAGAGTTTTAGCTCCAAAGTGTGCAGCGTGTGGACTTCCCATTCTGCCCTCCGAGGTGAGAGCCTTTTATTTTGTATCCCCTCTGGGGAGGGACCATCATGTCTCAGACCTTGCTCTCTTTCACACTTGACCCCATGTCAAGACAAACGTCCTTGGGGATGGCAAGAGATGATCGCTCCCTCCAGCGTGCAACCTTTTGACCTAGGCTTATACACTGCGCTTGAAATGTGACCCTTCTTTTGCTCAATAATGAAGCTTATTTCTGCTGAGCCAGGCTGCTTTTTTCATCTCCTGCAGGATTATACTGCTGTTAGCTTTATGTTCGGGATACCTTTCCTTCATGTCAATAAATGCTGGTGGTGTTCATGAATGACCTCTGTGTGACCCCTCTGGGACGAACTCATTTTAATACTTGGAGGAGATGAATCTTGGGCAAAACCAATTTAAAATGCTGAGAAATGTGATATACTGAAATTACCAAATCATTAATGCCTGATTTGGGATAGATGTGGCTGTTAAACAGAGAGAACTTGATGTTTCTGATGTTGCATTTTAGAGGGTACCTGAAGTCAATGATGAAGCTTTACTGTAAAAATAACTGCAGGTGGCAGGAATTATCTGTGGTGTCCAACAAGCAGCTCAAATGCATTTGTTCAACATTCACATTGTTGCAGGAAGCAATCTGCAGAGTGCATGTGTCTGATCCTGCTGTAATCCTGTGTAATTTCTCTTTTGCTTGAATGCTTACAGGGGTCTGATGAGACCATTCGGGTTGTGTCCATGGACAAGGATTACCACGTGGAATGTTATCACTGCGAGGTAGGTCAGCAGCTTTCTCAGGGAGTGGGCACTTAATAGTGACAACTACTATTATTTTTAAGTTGGAAATAAATCTCCTCCCTTCCAATGGCGGTAGATGACCAATTCAAAGCTTGCATTGTGCAACCCTTTCTATCAGCAGCTGGGAAATTTCCAGTTTGAGGACAAAAGTTTTTGCAGCAAAAACTGCGATTTCATTTGCTATCCATAACATTATGGGCAAAGAGTTAATTATCACTTTTAAACTTGGCAGTTTATTTGTTAATGAAGGAAACGTGGTGACTTAGTAAGGTTCTGTTGCTGCCTTTCAGAAGCCTTGAGCTCCAGATCACCTTAGTGTATCTGATTTCCAAGTCAGATTGTTCAAAAATGTTAAGGTGATGACTGATCCTGTCTGGTGTAAGTTACCTTCACTCTCATGGGAAATGAATGTGTCATTGGGGCTGGAGAAAGGATATGGCTGCACACAAAAATCCCAAGAGGTGCCAGCTCTTAAACACCATTTGGTCTCCATGCAGGGCTTCCCAGAGAGCCTTCATACTTCTGCTCTGTGAATTAAAATAAATAGATGTCTTCTTTCACTGTGCTCATATGCAGTGGAAAGAGGCCCTGACTCAGCAGGCCGGTTTCACATCAGTACAACTGCAATTAATGTAATGGAAGAGGTGAATCCTACCTGAGAGTGTAAGGAGACACGAACACATTTAAAATACATAGGGTTGCACATCACCACGAGACAAAGCTTATTCAACAAAACTGCATAAGGCAAATTTGTACAAGGCTGCCCCTCAAAATGCCTATGTCAGATGTTTTTTTTGTCATGGCAAATGTTGGACTTACTAGGAGGGAGCTGTTGGCTGGGTCTCTTCTGTCCTTGTCACAAAATCACCCTCCTGGAAGCCAGACCCCGCTCGATGCTGGAAGATGAATACGTGCTCTAATAATTTGCATGGCCTCTCTTTGCAGGACTGTGGGATGGAACTGAACGACGAAGACGGGCATCGCTGTTACCCGCTAGATGAACATTTGCTTTGTCACTCCTGTCATCTGAAACACATAGAGAACGGCACTACCCCAGCAGCTGTGTACCAGCACCACTACTAGCCAGCATGGCCGACATGGGAAAGCCCGGACAGAAGACCTGTTACGTGATCTCCCTCTCCCCTCAGTTGATTTCCTGTGCATGTTTTTTGCCAGTCGGCAATGTTCCTGTAAAAGGATATGAGAGATTTTTGCTGGATTCCCAGTGTCTGTATGCTTGTGAGTTCCAGCTGTATCAAACCATGTCTACTTGACCAAGAATGTGGCATGGTATCTAAACTGACCAGTTTACTTTTACGTGCCTTTTTCGGCTCTCTGGAGATTCCTCTTGACTCATTTTGGAAGATTCTTTGGTGAAAGCACAACTTGCTGTCGTGCCTATGAACTCAGATCGTGCCATGCACAATTAAAAAGCCAGAGGCTGGCTTGCTTGCCTGCCTGCCGGGGACATACCATCAGTCTACTAAGTGTTTCCTGACAAGCACATTTCATCAGATTCCCTGAAGGACATCAACCTATTAATACCAGTTTTTAGACACTCTCTTTCTCTTTTTACTAATTCTTTAGGAAAAGAAAAGAAAGGGGTCTGCGTGAAATGGCGTGCTCAGACCTTCCACTTAATTCCCCGAACTCTGGTATCAAGGCTGGCTGTAAAAGCACCAGCTCTCCAAGCACAAACCAGGCATGCTTGCTGGCAGGTGGAGACCGACATCCCATTTCAAACAGAACAAAAAACTGGAACAAACTAGGCTAAGCTACCGCGGTGACTTGGGGCCCGGCCTTGTGTGTCAGCATGATACGCAGGGGCCAGTCTGCTGCGTCAGAGTCTGAATAGCGGATTATATTTGGAAAGGAAAGGTCGGGATGCTGAAAGTGTGGACACTGGGGAAATCCAGCCTTGTTCTTGCCTGCAGAGCTTGCTTTGGAAAAAAGCTCTCCGTACACAGACACTTGCCTGAGTTTTTCAGCTTGTCCCCACAGCTCAGCCCCCAGCCTGGCCACTTCTTTCCGTGGTGTTTACCCAGCACAAAGCCATTTCATAATGGTGCTTATTTAGAGCTCTGGGAACAAACTCGAGATTGTTACGAAGGCTTTGTTACACAGGGATTTAGAGCCCAGCTCCACAACCTGTACTCAAATGAGTATGTTGGTACAAACAGATTTGCTTCCATGAGTAATAACAGCTTATCTGAGCAAGGGGTTAGTGACTTTGGCCCTTGCTTTCTGTTCTGCTGAGAAAGCAGAAAGGCAGATCATTTCTCTCTTTGAACCCCCCCTGCTTTATAGTCAAAGAAATCTGCTCCCCCAGTATGTGTTACATATAAGATAGATGTGTCTGCAGTGCGTGTTCTGTAGGTACCAAAGCTGTGCAGCCCCTCGTGTACAGGTACAAAGTTTTTGTTTAAGAAAAAGCTTTTAATTTAAAGTCTCGGATGCAATCAGGGATCTTAGCTACCCTTTCTGACATATTGTGTGGAAAACTAGTTAAAACCTAATGTATCCATGCTAAAGATGTAAATTCAGTTCTGATTGATAGAGGACAGGAGGAAGATCTTTTTAGTGAGGAAACTACAATAAATTAGTGGCACTGGGACTCCCAATATGAGCCTGTGCTGAGAACCCACTGTGGTTCAACCAAACCTCTTTTCCCATAGCATGAATGTAGCTAGATAGGTGCTTGAACTTCACACCATATAGTCAGACTGCCTCATGTACCCATCTGGAGCAGCACAGGAGCCGGCTGCGGCAAGCTGCCTGTCTCTGCCTGTGCTAATAAATACCACGGGCCTCCGTTTTGAGCGGTGCAAGTTGCTGCGCTAAGTATTCAAAGAGAGGCACGAGCATCTGCTGTAAAACAGATGAAGACCAGTGGCCTGTTAGCACCCTCCTACGTGTCTGTATCAGCTTGCCTCAGCTGAAATGTGAATGTCTGAAACTGCCCAAGCCTCGGGAGCTTGGTGGTTTTGGCGTGGAGTTTCATCGGGCCCGCAGACCATCCAGCCTTCTGCCCCATCCAGCTGTAAGCACCTGTACCTGTTGTTGCTGCTCTTTGGGATGGGGACGGCGGCACGTGGCTGGAGGTCGGTCCCGTGCTGGAAACCATCCAGAGCCCCAGCTTTCATGTAGCTTGGCTCTGCCATTCCGTTTCTCCTGGGGGCATGCAACCTCTCAATGAGTGACCAAAAGCTCAAGGAGGGGGACTTTCCCACTGCGGTATACATGGCTCTGGGGCATGTAAAATTCAGAGAGTTTTATCTGTGATTTTAGAGGAGGTAAAATTGACCCCAAATATGTGAGCTCCCTTGAGCCTTAAATTTGCCCTCCAAATGCTGGATAGCAAAGGGATAGGAACTGACATAAAACATAACTGGTGCTATATCCAGACAATATGGATTGGGTCAACAAGACACCCAGGGCAGATCCTGCAGTGCTCTCACCCTGGCGTGCCCTGTCAGCTTGTGTCCTGCAGCACAGCTGGCCGCTTGCGGGGGGGCGCATCTGAAGATGCGACTGTGATCCTAGGACTGTCTGAAGGGACTGAAGTGGGAAATAACGCCAGCTGAGTGTCCCTGGTAAATAATTCAGATAGTCCTGGGCGGGTGGTTCCCCTCTGAGCTTCCTTTGGCAGCGAAGGCAGTGAGATATCAAAGTGGCTTCTGGAAGTGAGCTGGAAACACCAGCCCTGATCTGTTGTTCTGTCTCTGAGAGACCAGCTATTACATGGCTCATGCTTTTGCTACCTCTTGATTTTTAGAGCAGCCCCTCACGCACATTTTCTGGCCTCCATTTTGGGAAGATCTGAAAACACCAGTGGCGCTGATATTTTCATTTTAAGCTGCAGTTTAAACTACTGTCTCACTCTTGCAGCCTTCCCCACAGCCCCAAAATAAGCAGGCAAGAAGGGGGGGGGGAGGGGGAAGGACAATTTTCCTTCATGGAAAGCTTCGAGCAGCCTGTTTGTGGAGCCTCCTTTGCATCAACAGAAAATTTGGCCTCTGCTCCCACACAGTGTCTTGTTACTCCTGTCAGCCATCCCATATCCCTCAATGCTGGGGAAATGAAGGCTGCCCTACTTTCCGTTCTGGGGCCCAGTATAAATTATTAAGTGCCAATGCACTCCTTTCCTGTATTTACGAAGAGCTAGAAATGACAATGTGAAGCTATTGAAAATGGAGCGTGTGAGTTGGTGGGTTTGAAGCTCAAGTGTCTGCTGCATTGCCCTGCTCCCCTATGTGTGCTAACTTGCACCACTTTTATCTTTGGGAGTTTGAATTCATTTAAGCTCCTTATTACTCCTGCCTTTTCTCCTAGGCTGCTGTCTGTGCGGCTGTCTGAGTCTGTGTTGATTGTCCCTGGCTTGTCCCTGGCTGTGCAGCTGCCTGATGGTGGGGAGGCAGGGGCATCCTGCACAGGGGAGGCTTCTCCTCCTCCTGATGCCATGCCAGGCATCTGTGGAGCTGCAAGCCCTCACTGCCTGCCTTCAGGCAGCTCCCCCAAAGCAAAAAATGGGCAGGCAGGTAGTTCTGGAGCTGGAGGTGCTGCGTGCTCTGCAGAAGAATTTCAGAAAATGTGTTAAATTCTGCCTGTCACCTGGCTGATACACATTGGGTTTTGCTGTTCACATGAACCTTGTTGTCTTTTTATTTATTAAGATGCTGAAACATGCTATGAAAAGTTAGTCTTAATTCCTCCCCCAGCGTGCTTTTCTGGCTGGTTTTAGGGTAAGGGACCCTTGGAAGTCCCATTGTGCTAGTAATGAGTAACTCACATGCAAATAGTTATTCAAGTGAATTCCCTGAAACTTGCTTTCAGGAGCCAGAGCTTAATAGGTTTTTTCCATTCAGATCATACTGTTATATTTCTATTGTTTGTAATATGGAAACTCATTTAAGTAGGGATTTTTGCATAAAAGCCAGGGGAAAAGCCCCAGCTATAGAAGAAGCAGACATCTTTGTGTAATTTAAAGTATAAGAAAGACGTGTGATCAAAGTGATTTAGGAAACTGCGCTGATGTCAAATGCAGGGAACAGCATTTTCAAACACCCTGGTGAGGAGCATTTGATGAGGTCTGTAGCTCTTCAGTTTCTGAGTTTCATCTGGGGGCTTTTAAAATGTTTTCCCAGTCATCAGCATCAGGTGTGCTATGGCAGATGTGAAAGGGGGAAACTGGGCTCCGAAGAGCTGGTATAGGTCTGGCTGGCCGTTCGAAAGGAAGGGGTATCTTTGGCTGCCGAGAGAAGAAAGTAAATATCTTCCTGTGCTTTCTCCTTCTGCTGATTTACAGCACTGAGCAAATATTTGGCATCCCTGAATTTCAGTATTCAGGTGTGTTTGTAAGCACTGCTGCAACCTCCTCTCCCTCCCCTGAGTTCACAGCCCTGGGGAGGATCACAGGCACGCTCTTCCTCACAAATTTAGTCCCGATTTTGCACTTCTGTATTTCCTTGGAAATTTTACCACTTCATTATTTAAGCAACAGCAAAACCGGGTCCTTGCTTAAAGGAAAATGGACACACGCTCCCCATCCTTACTTGAACACTTTGACCTGATCCTCCACATTACCTGAATATCAGCCTGCTGCTGGTCGATGCAGCAGCAGCTTTGTACTCTGCTGCTGTTGCTAAGAAAATTGCATGAAGGACTCCGTCTGCATTAAACTTGAAGTGCACAGGCAGGCAGTCTCACTGAAACCAGTAAGGCTGCGCACGTACGTGAAAATCAATGTGTGTGCATAGGTCAGTGTTGGATCAAGGGCAGAGTGATTTTATGACAGACAAGATTTACCTGGGGATGAATCTGCGGCAGTATAAAAGTTGCCTTGAAAAGATCGCTGAAATGGACTGCCAACTTTTTTGTTCAATAAACAAAAATACATACTGAAGCAGTGGGGATGAATGGAGAAAGGAGGACGTGACTTAAAAAATACAGTAGCTGTAGGGAAAAGAGGGCAGGTGATGGCAGAGAGCAGGGGAGAAGGTGGCATGGAGGGGATTTGCTTTTCTTTGTCGTATTCCTGGACGTTTATTAGAGGGGGTTTTGAGGGGAAGCGCACCTGCGTATGCTGGTCTGGACTGTGCTTCTCCCATGTTGGCTTTGGCTGCGTGCTCTGTGTCCGCTTTTGGGGTCGTGTGCGCTGTTGTGTCTCTGCACATGGACAGGCAGCGTGTGCTGCCTGCGAGAGATCTGCCTTTCACACCTCTGTGCCCATGCCAAGTGTTTGTAGATGCATTTTGAGCAACCTTTTGTGCATGAACGTAAGGACAAGTTGACCCAGGCTTATTGCTGGAGAAGCATCTCTGGAGTCAGTACCTGCAGGCAGGGAAGGACTATGGCCAGATCCCTTTTCCCCCATCCTCTGAGGCCGAGCGCCTGCTTCACTGGGAGAAGCTGGGAGGGTGTTTGCCTCTCTTGTCGCACTGCATTTATGCATTCACTTTTCTGTTTCTGCATCCTACCGCTTGCTAGCTGCAGTGGCACTAGGTGTACTTACTGGAGCCAATCGGACAGATGTCTTCCTGCCGTGAGCCCAGAGAGAGCCCAAAGCTGCTCATCCATCCTAAGCAGAAGCAAAATTAAGCTTTTCTGAGCAATAAAAATCCTCACCCTGCTTTCTTCCAGGGCAGCCAGAAGCTCACGTGGCAATATGCATCAGGAGCCAGCTAAGACAAGAGACAGGAAGAAACTGGCCCTATGTGAAAATATGTGGCAGAGAGCCCCTGAAGGCAGACGACAGGGGTGCCCCGTGGCCCCGGTGCAGGGATGACAGGGCTGCAGTTCCCAGCCCTGCTGGCACCAACCCTTGTCCCCGCGCAGCAGGTCTGCGGCGCACGGCCAGACGGGGACCTGGGTGCACACGTGCAGGCTATGGCTTTCTGTATTTGGAAAGCGAATCCAGAGCCTGGCTAATGATACTGAACGGTACTAATTATTTTGTTTGTATTTCCTTCAAAGCTCAACTCCAGGAGAGAGTATTTTAGGATTTGTGCTGGTGTAACTAACTTTAACCACCTGTGAACACAGCCCTCTTTTCTTCTCTGCTGTTAAATATTTATAAAGAATGAAGGCTGGCAGCGGGGGCGAAGCCGCTGGCCTGTTGTGATTTCAGTGATTAAAGACAATACCGTAAAGCAGTGCTCAGCGTCAAGTCTTTCCTAAAATTACAACGATTGTCATCACCCAGAGTCTACGGGGAGGGAGATATGCTGTGAAATGATGGTTTCCCGACTTCTGCCTTCCTCCTCTCCCCCCGCCTCAGTAGCTGAAGCAGGGACTGGCGGCGGGGAAGACCTTCTTAGTGGGGTTCACTGGGGATTTCCAGTCCTTCGCAGGCGGCTGGGATTTGCTGCAGCCCTGACTGAGGCCGTCCTGCTCCAGCATCCCTCTGGGGAGACCTTGGTCCCAGGGTGAGGAGCTGGGGAGGGATGCGCTACGGGTGGGAGCAGGCTCCGGTCCCAGCATGGGGGTCTGCTTTACAGCATTGCTGGGGAAGGTTTTGGGGAGAGTTCCCATGGTTCTGGGAGGCAGGCGGCCACGTGGTGCCCCTGTAGGCTTCGCCGCACTCAGCGACCATGATGCCTCATGTCTGAAGACAGGATGCTTAAGTACTGCTGGCTGAGTAGCACCAAGCTACCAGCTAAAATGAAGCGAATAAATAGGATTACCTGTAATTATACTTCGGGGTTCCCCCTCCTTGAGGTGAGAAGCTGCCCAAAACCGGGGGAGGATACCCAGAGGGCTGGATCCAGTGGGAAATTGGCCAGGAGGTGCCCCAGGCCTGCTCCATGCCGAACCCCCAGACCTGGGCTCCCCCCCCCCAGCCCAGGCAGGGGTGCCCAGGTAGGCACCAGCCATCCCTGAGGTGGTGCCTGTGGTGGGGGGCTGCCAAGCACCATGCAGAAGGCCACAAGCCCCTGCAATGCTGCCCTGGGGTGCTTTGTAGGCCCCTGCACCTGGCAGACCCCCACGCTGGGGGCATGAGGGTGGCCAGGGTGGGTCTGTGCAGGAGTGGGGGCGCTGCGCAGGAGTGGAGGGGGTGCAGGAAGACCCCCGGGTTGGAGAACAGGAGGGAAATAAGGGAATAGGGGACCAGAGGGGGGAAAAAAAAAGCAAAAGTGAGCAGCCGAGCCAGCCAGGAGTCGAACCTAGAATCTTCTGATCCGTAGTCAGACGCGTTATCCATTGCGCCACTGGCCCTGCTCATAGCGAGTCTCTTGCCCGCATGCACTTCCCCACAGACCTCGCGCGGGGGCGGGGCCGCCGGTCCGAGGGCAGCCAATCCGACGCAGCCTCGCCGCCGACACCCCGCCCAGTGGCTCCCCTGGGGCGTGGCTTACTGCCCCAC
>WAAD01023711.1:258943-270091 GCA_013389945.1 Fregata magnificens | reverse complement strand
TTCCCACCCCAGGCGCTTCCTGCGGGATTATCTCCCGAGAGAAAACACTCCAATTTTGGGAGCATCAGTTAATTATTATTAATTGAGGGGGGGTGTTCTGACGGAGCTCCCCCCCACCCCAAATTTTGGCCACCTGAGACATTACCCCCCCCACCACTTCTCCCAAGGACCACGGAGATGAAGTTTCCCTGGAGTCGCTTCCACTGGCAGCACTGGGAGCACTGGGAGCACTGGGTCCCGCAGCCAAATTTTCCCACATTTTATTGCAAAAGCCACAGGGACGGATTTTTCTGGATCATCCCGGCCGCAAATTGGATTCTCCCAATTTTCCACCCCCTTCCCCAATAAAAAAATGCCGTCAAAACCAGGGTTTGTGAGAAACGCTGAATTTCTGCCTGTTTCCTAAGGAATATTGGATGGGAGAAGGAATCACTCGAAACAGCCCCGGAATTATTTCAGGATGGGTTAAAATCGGCTCCGAAGAGTTCCAGCGGGATGTACGAGCCAGCGGCCATAAATGATGCGCAAGGGCTGGCCGTAGGGTCAGGGATGCGATGGGAAAGGTGGAAAAAACAGCTTAAATTTCAAGCTAGGAACCCAAAAAAACCCCAATTTCCCCTCTGGAGTTTCTCGGGGCGAGTGACCATTTGCAAAACCCCCTTTCTAAATCCCTCCTTCCAGCGGGAACTCGGAGCAACCCTCCGCATCCTTCGGAGATGTTGGGGCAATGATTTATAAGAATTTCGTGCCTCATAAATCAGCCGATGGGACGGTTTCCCCCCCCGCCACCGCCCTCATTACTATTCCACGGGAGCGAGCGAAGACGAGGAGCCATAAAGCTGTCGCCAGTTGTTTCAGCCAGCTGGGGATGCCGGGCAAAAAAATATTTCTGTTTTTTTCAAAAGCTGGAGGATTTGAATAGGAGGGACAAGGGGAGGGAGATGGAAACCTCATCATCTTGGTACCAAAGGACCGTGGGATCGTCCGCGCTCGGCATCTCGTCTTGAAAAATGGACATGAAAAGAGGGCAGGCACACGTGGGGCGTATTTTAAGCCCCATCATTGCCGAAAATGTCCAAGTGCCCAATATTTTAGGGTTCTCCTGATGCAGGGCTGTTTCTTCTGGCGCCAGCAGCAGCGAGCATCCCATCTTTGCTCCTCGAGCATCCCAAGTTCATTCCTCGAGCATCCCATCTTTGCTCCTCGAGCATCCCAAGTTCATTCCTCGAGCATCCCATCTTTGCTCCTCGAGCAACCCACGTTCGCTCCTCGAGCATCCCATGTTCGCTCCTCAAACATCCCATTCCTCTTCCCCAATTCCTGCTGCCCATTGCCAAATCCCTCCACTGGTTTCAGAAACTCGCTCTCATCCTCCAGGAAAAGTAGCCAGGCCTGCAAATGCAAAAGCCGTTTCTTCCCTGGAGAGTTTTTCCAGAGGTTAATTATCATCCCTGGTTAAAAAAAGCGGCACCTGATTTCCCAGTTGAATTGGCTCCACTTCAACCGGCCATGGGGTCTTGCTGTATTTTTTTCAGCTGTAAATTAAAACTCTCCTGCACTCAATCTTGGGGGTTTTTCCCCCAGAAAAGCATCTTTCTGCTGTAACAGGTCACCCCTGGATGGTCTTTTTCTGATCAGATCTCATCCTGCCAGCCCTGAGCCCCTCAGATCTGCAGGACCAGGGATGCTCGGCTGAGGATGCAGGGATGCAGAGCCCGGCTCCCACGGGGGCTCCAGTGGGTACCGACCCGCTTCTCCCCACCCTGGACCACGCTCCGGTGACCGCAGCCCAGGGATGCAGGTGGTACCCAGCTGGAAGAGATGTCCAAACCCCCAAAACCACAAACCCCTCGATCAAACACCTTATTCCACATCCCCATCCCAAACCGGGGCAGGGACCGCTGAAAAACCTCCCTGAAATGAAACCCTCTTCACTCAGGGGTCCCCCAAAAATTTGGGGGTTGTGCCGTCTGCCAGCCCCAAAGCTGGGTGGGGGCATCTCGGCGGGATTTTTTTTGTGCACTCGAAGTCAGTGTCGTAGATATATAATTACTGGGAACTAATCAGCGCTTATTCAAGAGCACACGGATGGTTCCTTCTCAAAAGCGATGAGTACTCAGAGCAAGTTTGCTAAAATATTAAACATTTGGCAAGAGCGGCGACGTATATAACCGGCAATATTTACATTTTTACATAACGGGCTCCAGGAGAAAACAAATTACATAAAATAGAGCGGTTTAGTCGCCGTCGTTTGACTGCTCCTCCATAAATAATTCAATTCTCTTTCCAAGATTGCATTATTGCTCGTGTCGGATTTCTCTAAGAAAACTGTGATGGGATACTCTGAAAAATACAGAAGAGCGAAGCCGAGTAAATTATTAAATGATAGATGTTAAAAACAAGACGGGGTTTTAGGATGCAGCCACGGCCGGGGCTTGGCTCCTAAGGCTGAGCTTTGCGGCTGAGCCCAGCTTAAGCACTGCGTTGGGTTAGAGGGGTAAGATAACCGCTCCAAATTGCGAGCTCACTACCTGGGAGGATGTCCGACCCCCTCGGGAGTGAAGGGATGCTAAAAAGGGATCCTTAAGGAAAATTTAGGACTTGTTTTGGATGAGATGCTGCTCCAAACTGTCCCAGCTCAGATGTTGGTGGTACTCACCAGCCCTTCATCCCTCCTGCTCGGGCACCGCACTGAGATCGGGGGACGATGCTTAATACAAATCACCCGTTAAAATTTGTGTTGGATTTTTGTAAGACGTTTAGGATACAGAGATTTTCTCACACCTTTCAAAACCCTCTCCCGTTATGAGTTTCACGAAGAGAGGAAAAAAATCAGCGTCATCCAACACAACCTTAAAAGCAACATAATTAACCTGGGACCGGACACACGGACAGTTGTCTGTCCGAACCCAATGATGCTTGCACCGAGTCCGAGCTGAAGTTAAGGGATTCCCCAAATTTTAACTGTTTAGCTCACAGAGGATTTCTATTAAAGCTGATTTCCCTCGGTTTGTGGTACTTCAGGTACCCGCGGGGCAACTCCTCTTCTTAAATATGTTTATTTTTACCTCTGCACATGATTTTCCTGGGAATAATAAGAGAGTGAATCTAAAAAGATTTACGGCACCGAGGCGACAGCATTATTTTTGAAGCCACCGTGCGTTTTAAATAGTCTCAGACAGATAAATAAGAGCAAGTAACACTACACAGATTTGACAACTATTAATAGATGAATATACAGGTGAATATAATTAAAGGCTTTATCGATAATCCATATGCACCAGAAGGATGTATTAATAATAAGTGATCAATGCCGGGATGGCTCGATATCCCGGAGGTTTCCCCATCCAACATTAGATAAGATTAAAGCTTATTTCTTGTGCAGGATTGATGGATTGATAATAAAGCAAGCTAAAGGCAAAAGAAAGGATTTTTCCCTCTCATTGCCTCCACGACGCAGCCAGGACTGAGTGGGAAAATACCTGAAAAAATGGGATTTCTCCCCTCCCTGCACCGGCTGAGCAGGGGTTAATGACGGCTCATGGAGCCGGGAAAGGACTTTGGGGTCCTTCCGGAGGAAAGATGCTGGATAATGGCAGGTTATATAAATTTTGATTAGAAAATCCCCGCTGCCAACTTACTCCTTTTAAATGTTTAATTTCAAGGCGTAATAAGTCCGCGGCTGGTTCTTGCTGCTCCTTCAGGCTCTCCCATGCAAAGTTACTGTGAGCATCCGATTGACTGATCCTTTCCCAAGCATTTCCAGGATAAAAAATAAAAAAAGGAGGATCTGGACGTTTAAAGCGACTTACCTCCAGCACTTGGCCAAGATTTGGAGTCTGTTTTCCAGAGGCAATATCGGCCGGTTGAGATAGGGACGGGCTGGAGGGATACGCACCGGGAGGAATAAAAAATCTAAATAATCGCAAAGTACACCTTGTACAAACACTGTGAAAATAAAAACTAGGGATGATTAACGGGATAAGCCAGGTAAAGCAATTAAACCCCCCTCAACTTATTTTTTACTTGGATATCTGCGGTAGCTGGGTACCAGACAGCCGGCAAAAGCGACGTGGAGATGCTGAATCCTGCCCTTTTAAATTTTGGCTCCACCCGAGATGTTTCTTCACCTTGGCTGTGCTTCAGCATCCCTTCCCCATCCTTGTTTCGGTTCAGTCCACGACGGGAGTTCAACCTTCATCCGCAGCATCTCTTTACCGAGCGATGCAAGCACGACGCCAACCGCCGGCACCGGCCCGGCTTCAGAGGAGCCGGCGAAGGGAGAAGCGGAGAGATGGTCACAACTCCTTAAAGATGCAAATTGAGAAGCAGCCATCATAACAAGAGAGCTCTGTTAATTCTCTTACGAGTATGCAGATTACGACGCCGACATTTCCTAGGCTTATTTGTTTTATTTAGCAATAAATTTAATACCGGCTCCCTGAAGCAGAGAGACAGATGGACTATAAACTTTGAATTTTGAGTAGCTTTACTTCCTTAGGTTAGTGTCATCTTTGATCTCTCCTGAAATTACATCTAGGAAAGTTTGCAGGGATTGAACTCTGCTTTTTTACAGCCCTCAACGCCATTTGATTAGCCGCCTTCCAATATTTTTTTTTGCACAGGTTGCCCAAAAGGACCTTAAATACCATCTAAAATGATTCATACCCTTGGCTGCTGGACTTACCTCAAAAACTTGCTGATGGACCTGAGTAAACCAAAGCACTACATAATATCTCCTCCGCAGGCAAAGGAAAGCAAAATAAGTTTTATGCATCCTTTGGGATGCAAAGCTCCCCAGGTCCAAGACCAAAACCCCAGGGCTGAAATCAAATAGTGCCCTTGGAGAACATGGGGCAACCGCTGCGTGGTTTTGGAAGGACCACGGAGTCGTGATGCAGCAGAAAGGACTCATCTCCTATTTTTTTTTCCCATCCATCAGCAATTAAAAAAATTGGAGGTTGGAGGTCAGGCGAAATGCCTGGCCAGGGAGGTCGGTGCAGGCCAGGGAAGTCCCCAAGAGGTGGGTGATCTCCATCCTTGGGTTGTCCACAGGTGGTAGGACGAAGCCATGAGTTGATCGAGCACCGTGATGGCCGGATACACAAGAACATCCTTTTTACCAATGACCCTGAGGTGTGTGAAAATCCAAAATTTAATTTTGGGGACATAAAAGCTACATGCCACGTGCTCAGGACTCGGGGAGAGGAGATCTTAAGGGCAACACTGTGACTTTTGAACGAAGCTCCCAGCAGCCACGCAGCGCTTTGACCTTGCTGCTCCAGGCCCAGACGGTTCCCACCACAACTAATTTCCCTGCCATCACACACAAATAAGGAAGGAAATTAAATTTTTAAAAAAAACCCCAACAACAGCCGCATCATTTCCAAGCTGCCGCCCGAGGAACGGGGGGAAAAAATCGATATACGTCAAATGAAAAAGGGCAAGAGCAAGGTGTTGCAAGGAACGGAGAATAAAACTGTAATGAAAACTGCAAACAGGTTTGGCTGCCAAAAAAAACCTACCTGAAAGTCTTGGGGACTGTGGTGACAAATTCGGGCCATTTCAGCAGATGTTGGTTGCTCACGGTCACCCAACATCCCACCACGGATGGACGTTGCCGTTGCCCAACCCTTTCCAATAAGGAGGCATTATCGACCGCTCAATTGTGATTGAATTACTACGGAAGAACATATTACGGGCACATTAAAGTCTAATGAGCGGCCGGTGATTAATGCCATTATGAGGAATACCAAAAGAACTAATGATGATGAGCCACTTAAAGTGAAGTGTCGAGGGTTTTATTATTGATGACTCCTTGGTTTCTCGCCTAAAAACTCTTGGGTCGGAAGGAGGAAGAGGTTGACACGGGTAAAGGCGAGAGGTTTCCAGAAGTGACGACACAAGGAGGTCCCATCTTGATACTCTTTTAAGGGTAAGATGATGGGAAATAGCATTTCCTGGAGAAACGTATGGGAAATAGAAGTTTCTTGGAAAAACATCTCACCATGACCTTTAGCACCTTTGGAAATACCATTACAAAAGCAAATTTTAATTTTTAGCATCTCCCCAGACCCTGTTCTTGCCTTTCTTTTTCCCCTCGACCTTCTTATATTAATTTTCCATCGGTTCTTTGCCTCCTTCCTTTAGCTTTGCCTCTGCTCCATCACTTCAGCACCCAGCGAGGGCTCTACAACCCAATTTAAGTCTCTCCTTGGCTGGGTCAGATTTTGTCACGATATCACCCAGGGCCTTTGATGCCGTGGGGAAATGTCACCCTATGTGGGCATGATGACATTTAAGCATCCCCAGAAGACAACTATAGGACTTTTTTTTTTTTTAGGGGTTTTTGGGGAAATCAGTTGCTTTAACTTCGGAGAGCCAAGTATCAAAAAGCCTTATTTGTACCGATGTACAAATTCGCTGGACTGAATTAGAATTGCATTTAATATAAAAAGTCACCAAAACCAAAAAAAGACCAACTTCCTCCCACTCGGGAGCGTTTTGAACCATAAGGGGTGATGACGGAGACACTCTGTCTTCCTCCATCCACCTTCTCCAAGTGCTTCTCGGTTGGGGTCGGATTCATCCCACCACGGGAAATGCTTCCACTCCTCCACCTCCCACCAACAGGGGCCTTTTTGAGGCATCTCCTCCTGCTGGGATGGGATTATTTTTTTTATTTTAAAAGTGACTTCATATCCCATTTTATTATTTTTTTGAACGTTGCAGGATTTGTTCTGTTTGAAGTCTTGCATCCTCATTTCCCGTCAGGACGATTAAAATTGATTTCCGCCATCAGCAAGAGAAAGATAATCCGAAGCGGGTTCCTGCGAGAGAGAGCCGTATCCCCACCGGAGCCATTACAAACCCTCTCCTATTATTTGAACTTTCTTTTCTTAGGGATTTCTCTTCGGAAAAGGGCAACTTAGCACTTCTCGGCCATACGCGTCCTCCAAGAAGTCGGGGAGAACTATTCAACCTTTGCCTTGTTGAACAACCTCCGTTGTTGATGTATTTCCATCACAGAAAGTGGACCAGGGGATTTAAATAGCTCTTGTTTACCACCGCCACCCTCCCAGAGGTATTTTTAGAGGGGTAATCGGATCCTCTCGACGCCTTCGCTTTGCTTTCTCAGGCTCCGTATCCTCCAACCCCATCCCTGCACCTGTCCCGGTTTGTATCCGGGCAAACCGAAACAGGATGAGTTTTTCCCATTTTGTTAAGCTGGATGGTTCCCGGTGCACCCGGAGGCTTTGCAGAAGGAGGACAGAGGGATTTGGGCTGGAAAACCACCTCCAAAGCATAAAAACTCCGGCCAACAAAGAAGATGTGGAAATAATGGGCACAGACAGCGAGCGGCACTCGGGGATCCAGCCATGCCCACCTTTACCCATCTCTTAAATCAATTAAACCCAGAATATCCTAAATAAAAAAATAAATTAAAATAATTAAAATCAATTAAATACATTTTTAAAATCAATTAAATGAATAAAAAATTTAATTAAATCAGTTAAACCCTGAATATCCTAAATAATCTCTGAAATATGCCAGAACCACCCCAAAAATACAAATAGCATCTTCCCAGGCTGGAGGATCCTGGGGCCCCACGACCACCCCACTCCGGCGCCGGTTTGAAGCAAACCTCTGTAAGCAAATTTATGCAAATGAGGGCATTTGGTGGTTCCTATCGCAGCTGGGGGGGTTTGTATGGGTTTGTGAAGGGTTTGTACTGACGTTGCAAGAGCTCGGCTTTCCCCAGCCGCCATCCCCGGGCTCCCAACCCACGAGGAGCCACCCCAAAGAGGGGGTCCCCAGCCAGGTCCCCACCATCAAATGGCATCCCCGTCATAAGGCTTAAATACCTTCACAAGAGAGTAATTTAACGCCATCCCCAGATTAAGCTCCATATCTACCGGGCGTGAAATTAGTTCCAGCAAGCTGCAAATTTGCCGCTAATAAAAATATTTAGCAATTCGCTAGTCTTTAAATCAGGAGCAGAATATTTTCTTGCTTGCATCAACGCCTGTTTCTTTTTAATTCTAATATTGGAGCATCAGGGAGCTCCAGCCGTAAAACTGCAAGTTTTACGACTGCGCAAAGAGTTTTAAATCAATTCTCCCAGCGCTTCCAACTCCTCCGCCAAGAGTTTGATCATTTAATATCATTTGATATGAGATCATGTTGGTCATTTTGGCCACCGGGATGAGCCGGGCACGGTGGATTTGCAGATTTTAACCCAAAAAAAGCCATCTTGATCCAAACCCGCCCTGTTTCTGGGGGCTGCTCCTTGAGCGGCATCTTACAAAGGAGCTTTGATCCATCTGATCCTGCCTTGAAGCCCTTGAAGTAAGGTGACCTCTCTGTCCTCCTGGGCCAAGCGTTTGATTAACCTCGGCGCTAATTGCGCCTCTCTGCCAAGCCCATTTTGTCCAATTCCAACATCAGGATCTTTTTCATGCCTTTGCCAAGAAATGCTGCAATCTCCTGATCTTTTCCTTGGGAAAAACCACCCGTGGTGATGAAGCATCCTTTAAATCGTTCCTGGCCAGGATGGCATCTCCCATCCGTCAGCGACCGCCTGAATTATTTGTGTCCAAATAAATTCTTTGCATTGGGTTTTGCTGAGCTGTGAACATCCAACAGCATCCCGATGACTCCGCTTCTCCTTATTTACCACGTAAAGTGTGGTATCGCTTGAGAGCCTTGCCAGTAAAGGCTTTAGGGTACCTAGATTATTGATATCAAATATGTTGGACCTGGAATTAATTGTTACCACATTGTTTGTCATCGGTTTGATGCGTCCTGCCCAGAGCAAGGGTTTGGGTGCAAGTCAAAAGTCTCGGTGAAACTGGGATCTGCAGACATCCCCACGTCAGCCGTTATCCTGGAAAAAACCACCACAAATATGAAGTTCCTCCCAGAGTCAAGCAATGGCTGCAAACAATGCAAAAATCCTCAGTTTCTGCTGCTTTCCTACATTCTTTAATTCACATTTTATATTCAGTATTGTTTTTTCCCCCCATTCTGGTTTTTTTTTTTTTTTACAGGTGCAATGCAATTCTGACATGAGCAGTAAATGATACCAAATCCTAGCAGGTAAATGCTGGAAAAAAACAGCAATACATTATTCTTTGGCCATGAAATCTAATCTTTGCATTCAACTGACCAGCTGCCGGAGCAGTCCTGTATGGCAAATCCCCATCGAGGCATTTCTGATGCCGGGGGGAGGCTGAGATAAAGAAGAGGCTGTTTAGGATGATGTGTTTCGTTGCAGATGGGTTGAAGAAATTTCTAAGGATAGTTGTGCTTGGAAATATCACACCGATGAGGTTTGTTTTCCCGGATACCTTCTCCCACTTCCTTAGCTGTGGATTTACAGCTTGCCTCCGTTGTGCTCCAAGAAACCCATAGCCCTGCTGCAACACCGTATGTGCCATATAAATAAATCTTATAGGGATATTTTGGAGTGCGTTGGGATGCTGGGCATCATTTCATCTCCAAATCTTAGTACTTGAGTTACCATCAGCCCAACTATGCTTGGATACAACAGGTGGGATCAAAACCAACAAGCAACATGGCTGAAACCTGGCCGCTGGATGTGGTTCCTGGGGCATATATCAGATTTATTCTCTGACCTCTGGCCAAATATCTGGGATGCGGTGTGGTCCAGCAGTGGGTTCAATAGCTGGATGATTCAAGCTCCCTGCTGCAACCTCTTGGACTTGCTTAACATCGTCATTGCCGGCATCAAGGAATTACCGGGCAGCACCAAGAGGAGATGAAGGGGATAATAGATAGTGAAAAGACCCAGTCGTTACGGGAATGGGTTAAAGATGCCGTTGTTAAAGCTGCGGATAAAAGGTAAAAGGGAAAATCCAGTAAAGGAAAAGCCTCCTTGGCTGATGGACAAAAATGATTGTTTTTAGATGGAAAGCCAAAGGCTGGAAGAGGAATGGCAGAAAGAGAAGGGTCTCTATGAAAACAGGGCTATGAAGAAGAAATTTGGGGTTTTACAAACTACCAGGGTCCAAAAATGCAAAGAAATAGGAAAATAGAGAAAAGCAAAGGGAGATTCTCAAACAACAGGAGCGAATTGATCATTTCTGACCGCCAACAGGAGCAGGAAGAGGTGGGTTGGGAAAACGACGGCGAAGACGGACATTGCCAACGTGGGGCTTGCAGAGAAAAAAAAAAACCTCTCCGGTGGGATTAACGGCACGAGACAGTGCGGGAAGGAGTTTGCTGTCAAACATACGCTTTTAATATGTTGGCAGGCGGTTCCTACTCGATGCCAAGTAAAGGCAGGTGTCGGAGACAGTTTGTGCTCTGCGTGCCGAACTGGTTGATGTCACGCTGGCGACTCTGATTTCATCGCAGGAAAAGGCAGGTCGATGCCGCACAGCATAATTAATCGCCGTTTTATTCCTCCCATTGAAAGAAATGACAGAAAGAAAACAGCAGTTACGTGACATTTTATGCAGTCAAAGTATCATCAGACTTCAAGTAACTGAGAGGAAAAACTGAATATATCAACGTATTTACTTTTTTCAGGTTAACTGGTAGATGAGCCCTGAGTACCGGCGTAAAGTCACCCATCAAACCACACTGAGCAGTCTGATGGGCGAGATGCAACGGGGAAGAAACAGGATTTAAAAACAGGCGGAAAAATGGGGTTAAAATGGAAATTCCTCGTCTTGGTATTAAAAGATGCTCGATGCATTGACAAACCTCCTTGGCTTGGCTTGGCGGCCCTCAACCCCCGGTGTGGCTGTCCCACAGCGGTGCAAAACCCTGCCGTATCCATCTGTGTTCGTATTAACCAAATCTGCCTGATTTTGGCCCTAAATATTTTGAGGCTGTGGGCAGTTAAATTTCCGGTTTCGGGGGTTGAGACCTTGCTCAAACAGCGATTCTCCCTGCAGCAGGGCGGGCATGAGCTGGCTGGCGGTTACGGCCGGTGGCACAGCCTATGCAACGAGCAACGCCGGGTTAATTAAGCACCGATCCGCTTGCAACGGGAGCGGCGGGTGGGGGAAATTCCCCTTCCACCGGGAGTACTTCCCAGAACCGGGACTGGAGCCCCAGTCGTGGGAGGGGTAGCGGCTGGAGGAGGGTCCTGTGAATTCCCTGCCACCGGGACCGGGA